>JANHJO010001035.1:46406-57174 GCA_032468235.1 Pseudoxyrhopus heterurus | reverse complement strand
ATTTTGGATGCCAGGTAAGTGCAGGGCCTGCATGGAGGCTGGTGGAGGGAGAAAAATGCCCCCCCCAGAGGTTCTGGAAGACCAGAAAGGAGCCCATTTCTGGCCTCCAGAGAGCCTCCGGAGCCTGGGGAGGCCATTTCGCCCTCCCAGAGGCTCGAAGAAAGGCTCTGGAACCTGGGGAGGACAAAAAATGGACCTCCCGGAAGTTCCAGAAGGACAGAAATGAGGCGGTTTCTGGCTTCCAGAGGGCCTCCGGAACCCTCCCAGCGGCTTGAGGAAAGCCTCCGGAGCCCAGGGAGGTTGAAAAATGGGCCTCCTGGAAGTTCCAGAAGGATAAAAATGGGCCCATTTCTGGCCTCCAGAGGGCCTCTGGAGCCTAGGGAGACCGTTTTCGCCCTCCCAGAGGCTCAAGGAAAGCCTCCAGAGCCTGGGGAGGATAAAAATGGGCCCCTATCGTGGTGCAGGAGACTGACTAGGCCACCCCCACCATGGCCACACCTACCCAGCAACTGGGCAGAGAACCAGTTGCTAAAATTTTTGAAGCCCACCCCTGGAGGACTTCATTCCAGAGGACAAGTTCTGATACAGAGTAAGTGCACTTACGAGGTCCCGATAATTTAATTTTGTTTAATTGAAGAATCTTGAATACACTGCATCTGCCAGGTCAAATAAATCAGGCAGATGCTGTGTGAATTAGGTGCTCCTTCAGGTAAACCAGGCTCTATGCCGTGTAGGACTTTATAGGTAATGACCAATATCTTGAATCATGCCTGGAAGCAACTGGCAACTGGTGCACATTAAAATGCATGGGTGTTACATGGGTATATCAAGATATGCCTATCTCTGCTTGTGCCACTGCATTCTGGACCAATAAAGACTTCTGGATGATCTTCAAGGGCAGAGAGCCAAGTGTGAAATGTCAAAGAAATGAATGACTATCAGAAGGAATCCCTGAGCTAGGAAAGGACAGAAGTGGTGCATCAGATAAAACTGCAAAGGCTTTCCTGGGCACAGTTGCCACCTGCTCATTAAACAGAGCTGGGATTCTAGGAAGACCCTTCCCCCCAAGTTCTATTCCACCCTGGAATGCAAAAATGCCACCCCTAGGGTCAGAAATAAAATATAGGGTAGGTCCTTTCTCTCTTTCTATCTCCATTTATGACTGTGAATTTTACCTGAAACATTTAACAAACTGTTTCTTAATTTTTGGCTATTATTTTTTTAAAACTATGTTGCTAACCAGATTATATGGATTCTAGGATGACCTCAGTAACTTTTTACACTTATTGTTTGGTCTTTCTGTTTCCAATGCCTTTCACGCAAAACCATATTGTGCTTCTTTTGTCCTTCTATGTATAAGGAAGGGTTACATTTATAGTCAGCATGCTTTCCTGGTATAGTTTTTTGTAGGCTTAAAATAAACCCAAACCATACTGCTTCATGATCTTGATTTGTTACAGCTTACTTGGTTCCATTAAGTGGTTTGGCAAATTACACATTTCCAAAAAAACTTGTTCTAATTTCCCCCCTTGTGCATTCCATGCTGTGGTTTTCAAATAACTATTCCTTTTAAAGGAATTCTGTTAAAATTAAAATGTTTGCATATTTCTACTATGTGCTTTCCCTTGTATCATACAGGGCTTTCTATTTTGTAAGTCTTACAACGAATAGCATTATTTGACTTAGTATCCATAATTCTTAAACTATGTCAGATTGTAATATTTGAGTTCTTGTTATGTGTTTGGAGAGTAACATATGATATCCTTTTCATAGCTTTCTGTAGAAGTAGTCCCTTTATCCAAAATTTGAAAAAATAAAAAAAGATATTAAAACCCATTAAAATTAATTAAACTGTTAAATTGTGTAAATCTTATTATGTAATTATTGAAGAGTTTTTTTAAGAAAAGAAACCATCTGTTAACTGTTCCATTTAATTTTTGACTCAATCTTCAATCTTCAATAATCCATATTCAATAGCTAAATATAATTTACTAGCAAAAATAAAGAAGTTAACTATGAGGTTCTCAGGAGTCATTGACAAAACTGAAACTATCAGAGTGTCTGTTTCATTGTATTTTAATGCATGTATTGTAATATGAATTCAAAGCCTACATTACTTGACATGAGATTTTGAAGGAAATACAATATTCAAAATAAAACTGTCTGACTCCAGTCAGATACTGTGCTTATGGATTATATCACTAATATTTTGATGTCATCAGCACTTCAGAGTTGGGAATTTTTCAAAACATTACTCTTAAAGAAAAGATGAATGTTACAACTCCAGGCTTATTTGGGCCTAGCCCTTCAGTTTCACATTATAGAAAAAGGGGTTCAAGCAACCCACAGAGACTCTTACCTTAATGGATTCATTCATCAACAAGAAAGGGAGCTTATATTCATTTTGTAAGATTGTACTGTATATCCTAATCCTCTATTTCCTGATATTAGTATGTTGAAATGCTGTGTGAACCTTCAGTGATCATGTTCTACTGTCATGGCCTTTGTGGCATTTATGACCATCTCCAGGCAAATGATGAAACTGTTGAATTCTATGGATGTTTCTGCTTGTGGCTTCCTAATAATGCTGAATCAAAATTCCAAAGATCATTACTATTGTGATGACTAGGTTGTCTCTGTGAACTCTGGCAGACCATCATTTCTCACACAAAACTAAGAAAACAGAACCTGGCATCTGTTGCTAGAAGTCCAAATGACAGTCCAAATGACAGTCCTGCCTAACTAGCAGAACTGAAGTCTATCTAGAATTGGTGCTATTTATTTTGCATTCAGAATCCACGACTCTCTAGTGACCATAGACCAATTGTAGTCCATAACACACTTATGAAGCAGTTGTTGACCATTTACCATGATGTCACAAAAGAAACTTATGTCAGTCAGCATATTTTATTAAAGTGACAGTTTTCAGGAAAGAAAGGCCTCCTAAATTTTATTAATAATCCTTCCTAATAGACGAATTATATCAAGGGCTACACTATAAGGCAATTTTTCAGGGCTGTCCTTATATATACAACTAGACTTTCTCTGTATTTGCTGTATTTGTTACTATTCCCAATTCTAAATGATTTAATGAAAACAAAAGAAATGCTGCCTGGATGTTAAAAATATATGATTTAAGAACTTTCCCTGAATTTTATTGCATTTTAGCCATTATCTAAAACTGCTTTAACAAATATCACTTGCAACCATCTGCAAAACTTATTCAGCTTCGGGAGTGAAATATGTGCTTTCTTTACTTATGCTTAAATAGTTCATTAAATCATGATTGACTATATATGTTCAAGAGTGAAGCGAGGCATGGAAAATGTAGCGTAGGACAAAACTTGAAAACAAACATGTTCAATAGATTTTGAATATTCAAGTAATTGTTTGGGCAGCAGATTATTCCTTTGGAATGTTTTGTTTTATGATTTGTTTTACAGCACAGCTAAACACACACTTTAAATATCTATAGATATGAGTATATACACATACACACACAAATAATGTTGCCATAGAGGACAAATTCAGCAAAGGTTTGGGAAAGGAAAAAGATAGAGTTTTATTGTTTCCTGTATTCTTACTGCACTTCCATCAAGCCACATACCAAACTTTCTAATCCATGCCCTATGCCTAAGAATAGAGAAATGACTTTACTAACATATTTTTTGCAATTTCTGAGCATAACTTTCCTTTCTCTGCCTTTCTCCACCCTGGGGTTATCAAATTCTAGCTTGGTTTTCACCGGCCAAATTGTACAAACGGTGCATGCAACATTATTATGTGAACAGTTTCAGCCAGCCAGTATCTATCAATTGAGATTGACCCATCGTTTTAAATTTCAGGTAGCAAACATTTCACTTCATAATAAGGTATTCAAAATTTTCCTGTGTAATTTTCCTGTCAGAAAGGATCTTATTTTTTTTTAATTATTTTGGCTTTCTAAATTGGTAAATTGTGAAGCATTAAATGTGATATAATGAATAAAGATTGGGGTAGCCAGTATTAACATTGTCCCCTACGTAACTTCCAGTATTTTAAATCCTTTTTATTTCTCTAGGAATTCCCAGCCTTACTGGTACAGGAACCATTTCTGTCAAAGTAGATGATGTCAACGATAACATGCCCATGTTTGCCTTTAATATGTATTCTAAAACCATTCCAGAGGATGCACCCACTGGGACAGATGTTTTGCTTGTAAATGCCTCAGATTCTGATGGCTCTGTGAATGCTGTCATCAGGTATGAATACTTACTTTGGCGCTTATCAGTGAGTTCCTTTAGAGTTTGTTTGTCCTTATTCTGGAACTGATTTAATAGAGAGGTCCCTGGTGCTCTTTGAGCTTGCTTGTTTTCTTGCAGATGTTTCATTACCCTAACTAGATAACATCATCAGTGCTACCAGTAGTGTAGTTGTCTTTCAGATCCACTTAACCCCCTCCCCCCATATCCCATCACCAATGAAACATTGATAAGATTGTAAACACTCGCATGAGATCGCAAGAATCATGTTCTCACTGAACTCTCCTGTGCTTTTGGTAGTTATTTGACTGTTCTCATGAGAGTTTTGTTAATGCCCAATGTAATATCAATAAAATATTAAAATTTATGATGATAGAGGGAGTGCATACTGTATATATGTTTGCATATATGAATGCATGCATACACAGGAGAAAGCTTGCCAACATAAGAAACTATAAACTGAATTTTTATTATTTTTTAGTCATAATCTGTATATAGGAACGGTTTCTGGATTTGTTGAAAACAACAATTGTAGGTCAAAGAATAGTATTTTTCTTTCCAAAGATGGATTGTAGAAAAAGAATTTGTCTACAACAAATTAGGAAAGATTTTTTTCCCTGCCCTTCAGAAAGCTTATTAATAGCCAGTATTAATGGGGCACTATTATGGCCCAATGATTTTTACATTTTTTCACAATGATATTTTTTTTCTTTTGGAAATTAGAAAATTCCTATAATTTATTATTACCAGGAAACGAGGGAGGGTTACATAAGAATTTAAGTAGCAGTAGCAGATTTAACATTTTACTCAGTGGGGTTATGTGTTTTTAATAGAATGCAGAGAAGCTTCGTGTTTGTTTCTAATAACTTTTGTCATTCAAAAAAACCAGAATAAGCTCTTTTCCATTTCAATTAATGTGAACATCAGCTTGTTGTTTCCCAAAAAAATATGGAAATGAAATTTAAGATGCTTGCCTCGTTTTTTGAAAAAACTAGTCTTTTCATAGAAGCAAATTCAATACAGTAATCAATTTAACCCTTACTCTAGTTCATTCTTAAAATACAAAATAAATAAAGCATGCTTAATTTAAAATATTCATATATTTTTATTTGATTGACAACAAGCTTAAAACTGAGTACTGCTGCCATCGCTATAGTTTGTCTAAAATGTGATGTAATGAAATTACACATTATTTTATTCTACAGGATTACATGTCATTTACACTCTAAAGGAAATTATTTCTAGAAATAATACAAGAAAATAGAGTTTTGGTATCTTAATTTCCTGTAATTTTTAAGTAAGAATTTTTTTGCACAAGCCTATTTTATTAATTTTTGCTGTAACCTTCAAAATTTCATAAAGGTAAAAGTCCAGTCCCTGCCAGTCATGTGGAACTCTAGGGGAGCGATACTCATTTCTGTTTCTTAACTGACCAACATGACTACATGCCAAAGGTGCATGGAACACTGTTACCTTCCCATTGAAGTGGTGCTTATTTATCCACTTCGCATTTACATGCTTTTGAACTGCTAAATCGTCAGGAGCTGGGACAAATAATAGGAGCTTATCCCATTGTGTGGCGCTTACGTCTCGAACCCAGGCTGTCAGATTTCCAGCTGACAAACTCAACATCTTTAACCACTGAGCCATCGGATTCCTCTTTCAAAAATTCATACCAAACATACCAAACTTCCCCTAAATTTGTGTCTTTCAAATGTATTTCCAATATTCCCATTCATTCCTAGTTATTCTAATGTAATGTGAATTGCACTTCAATATATATCTGGAGGTCATCTGCTTGTGAAAAGCTGCTTTATAGTTTATTGAATTAGTTCTTGAGACAGACATTTCTCAACATTACAAGTACAAGGGATATATATGCAACACATGTAAAAATAATATGTCACTTTGCTATAGTTGCTGGACAGTGTGCAGAAGACAAGAGCATTTGTTTGCTTACTTTGGTAGTGAGACTCAAGTCATGTTCCTTTAGCATTTGGTCTGATCTAATATTCTTCTTCTATTTCTGTACCTCTGAAAAACTCAAAACAGTCTTGAACAATAACTTTTGCACTACAATATATTCTGCAGCTGGATCAAACCTATCAGTCTGGTTTTTTTTTAGCAGTTCAGGATGTAAAAGAGATTAGATCAAGATCAACATATGGAATGATATTGCGAAATATTTAGGGAAGGAAGTATTACTACTGAGCATTCACCTAATTAAATATTTCTTCTCTCCAGTCTACCAACCAGGCAGTCCTTGGTAGCACAGAAAATGGTATGCATGAGTACTTGTAGATTTTATGGGAAATGGTTGTGTTGGATTATGATTAAAATGAATTCAGTTCTGAGTTATGTAAGAATTCACTTTGTAGTTTTTTACCAACTAAAAAAAATGACATCATGTCCAATTGTTAAGTGAAAAGAAATTTGCAAGAGTAACAGTCTGGGCCACATGAAAACATAAGGGATTATATTCAGCATAGCCACTGCTGAAAGTTGTGACAATTTTGGTTGCTGATGCAAGCTCACTCGATAATACAATAGAAAGCTAGTGGTGTTACCTTCATTGTTAAAAGATTTGTACATTAAAATACAGAAACTTTGCTTTTCTTCACAATTTTAGGTTAATAGTGTTTCGGTAAATAGCTCTACATTATAAACTCATACATTCCTATGAATAATAAATGATACATTTTTGAATGCATGCTTGTTACCATTTGTATATACACTATTTTAGTAATTTTCTATTCTTTTCATACCCTATTGTGAGTTAAAATTAATAGTAAATTTAATAATTATTATTGATAAATTTTAAAGAATTTTTGTCTTTGATTCTGTTTTCCTAATTGTAAGAGCTGCTCATCAGTTGAACAGATTGCTATGAGTTTCAGTGGACTCTATTTTACTGGAAATGTTTAACTGGGTGGTCATGTGTCCAGGATGCTATCATAGTGGATTTATATAGTGAACAAGGGGGCTTAGACTATAAGACTTCAAAAATCCCTTATCTACTATGATCCTTTGATTTATAACTGTGCTGAATTATATATATGTACACACACACACACACACGTATATACATATACATATGCATATACATATTGTTATACCTGTATAGGCAATATCTAGATTGTGTAGCATTATAAGGTATTAATTAATTTAATGAATTAAATATTTACTATGCTCATAGAACAGTATACAGGTGGGGTACTATCAATAAGAAAGAATAGACAATACATCAGAATCTAAAAAAATTGAAACATATAAACAAAGAACATATAAACAAATATATGAATTTAAACAGAAAGTATGTATAACAAACAAGACACTAAAAGACTCTAAAAGGGAAATTAGATAAGTGTAGGAGAGCATAAATGTTAGTATGTGGAAGACTATATCTATAAAATTATAAAGCACTCTAGTATAGAAAAACTAGATGCTCATTAACTGTAGTTTATGGCACAGGTCATTATCCAACAAATTTTAAGCACCTGTATAGAATATGGTAATGCTGTATATTGTAACAGGATTGGTATGTGAAAGCAGCAGAGAGGTGTAGAATTTTTCTGTATTTCCTTGATATTTATGCAATAATGGTGAGATAAGGCTAGTACAGATGTGTCTGTTATACAGGCAATGGAGAAGAATGGCAGATCATACAATTTATTCAAATATGAATTATAAATCCATATATTTCACAACCCAGTAAGTATGGAAATGTTTCCTTTTTGAATTTATGCAGCTATAGTCTCAGTGGTGGAAATTCACAATTCACAATCAACCCTTCCACTGGACAGATCATTACAAGTGCTCTGTTGGACAGAGAGGCTAAAGAGAATTACACTTTGATCGTTGTAGCCAAGGATGGTGGCATTCCAACTGCTCTTTCCAGTTCAGCAAGTGTTTTTGTCACAATTGCAGATGTCAACGACAATCCCCCTAAATTTCAGCATCATCCTTATGTCACTCATATACCATCACCAACAAATACAGGTAAGATAATAATACAAGCATTATTCTAAAACATTTATTCCTAAGAGAAAATAAGGAAAAAAAGTTAATTTGATTAAGCCAGTATTGTATGAGTATTTCACATACAATAATTTAACATTTAAATTAGAATAATTTAAGTAGAATAATATTTCTTTTATTATAATATTTTTCAATTTTTTGTTATTGTTTATTAATACTCTTTGTATTTACATGTAATTAAGATTGAATATCTGATTTATATACACTAAATTCTAAATAGGTCTTATTTAATGTAATTATAATTACTTCTTATTTCATATGAACAGGATCAGAATTCACTTGTAATAAACATGTCACAATGTGCTACAATATATATTTATTGGAGTGAAATTTTGCAGTAAAAAAATTAAATTCAAACTCTCTTTAAAATCATTTCATAGTTCTGATTTTCAAAATACATTTTAGTGAATAAGTTTAATTTTCATGAAAAATCCTGACCAAAAATGGTTAAAAGTAATGTTGTCAAAGGCATTTCAAACTGCAACAGTTTGTTTTGAAGGGGGAAAAAGTTATATTCTTCATAAAGCATTCTGTGGTTGAAATAAAATAACTTAAGAGACAGTTAAGCTAGTACAAAAGTTTTTGAAATACCACAAAATATCTGCATCTGCTTATAACTGGCAGCTGAATGTAAAAGATTACTCAGAATCCAGTGCCATTGTGTTTGCTGCCATGAATGTTGGGGATTTTCTTTTAACAAAAACATTCACCAACTCCTGCCTATAACTTTTTTCACTCAAGTTTGTTGTTGGGAATAAGAGATGATTCAATGTTATTCAAAACATAACATTTCTAGACTGAATAAATTACTGAAGTTCATTGTTACAGCACTGATGCAAACTTTTTAATTGCTCTTTGCAGGTACTTTTGTATTTGCAGTGACAGTGACAGATTCTGATGCTGGCCCTAATGCTAAACTTCACTATTCCCTTTCGGGAAAGAATTCTGAAAAATTCCACATTGATCCATCAAGAGGAGCAATTATGGTGGCTGACAGACTTTCTGGAACATCTGAAATTACCTTCACTGTGAACGTCAATGATTGTGGCTTGCTTCCAAAGACTGATTCCACAACTGTGACTGTAAGATTTGTGAACAGAGCTGATTTTCCTCAAGTGCATACTAAACAGCACAAATTCATGTTTCCTGAAAACCAAGCAGTTGGCACTTTTATCACTTCTGTTTCTGGAGTGTCATCGAGAGGCGATTCTTTGTCCTACTATATCGCTAGTGGCAACCTTGGAGGTACCTTTCAGATTGACCAATTAACAGGGCAGTTGTCAATCAGCCAGCCTTTAGATTATGAAACTGTACAGAAATACATTGTCTGGATTGAGGCTAGAGATATGGGCTTCCCACCATTCTCTTCTTATTTAAAACTGGAAATAACAGTGATAGATATAAATGATAATGCACCATTATTTGAACAAGATCCATTCTTTGTTGAAGTATTAGAAAACCTTTCACCTTCTAAAATAATTACTGTAACTGCAGTGGACAAGGATAATGGGCCAAATGGACAGTTGAATTATGAAATAATTAATGGTAATATAGAGAACAGCTTCACTATTCATCATACAACTGGTGAAATTAGAAGTGTCAGGCCTTTAGACAGGGAACGAGTAGGCCAATACACTCTAACTGTAAAAGCTTCAGATAGAGGTACTCCTACACAAACTGCAGTTGTCCAAGTACTTATCGATGTATTAGATGAAAATGACAATGCACCCAAATTTTCTCAGATATTTAGTGCTCTTGTGCCTGAAAATGCACCCTTGGGCTACACTGTTACACGAGTCACAACATCAGATGAAGATACTGGAATAAATGCAATCAGCAGATATTCAATAAGGAATACAAATATACCATTTGTTATAAATCCTAACACAGGAGATATAACAATTAGCAGGGTTCTAAACAGAGAAGATACACATCGCTACAGGATTCGAGTTTCAGCACATGACTCTGGATGGACTGTTAGCACAGATGTGACCATATTTGTGACAGACATCAATGACAATTCTCCACGATTTACAAAACCATCTTACTTCTTGGATTATCCTGAAAGTAATGAAGTTGGATCCAGAGTGACCCAAATATCTGCCACAGATCCAGATGAGGGAGCTAATGGACAAGTCTTCTATTTCATAAAATCTCAGTCAGAGTTTTTCAGAATTAATGCATCTACAGGGGAGATTTTCAGTAAGCAGCCTTTAAAGTTCCAAAACTTCAGTGCTTCTAATCATGTCAATCTTAACAGACACAGTTTTATAGTTATCTCCTCAGATCGAGGTAGCCCCGCATTGGTGAGTGAGACTACAGTGACAATAAATATTGTGGATAGCAATGACAATGCACCCCAGTTTGAGCAAGCATCCTATGAAGTGCTGGTGGCAGAGAACAACCCAGTGGGCAGCGTGCTGGTTACAGTCTCTGCTGCCGACCCTGACTCGGAGCAGAATTCCCGCCTCTCCTACTCCATTGTGCGA
>JANHJO010001035.1:30455-40625 GCA_032468235.1 Pseudoxyrhopus heterurus | reverse complement strand
AGAGAGAGAGAGAGAGAGAGAGGAGAGAGGGAACACTTTGAATGCAAATGTAATTATACATAGAATGAGTTTATAATAATAGATCTCTTGAATATTTCAGGAAAAACGTGTGACTCCAGCATCAACTATTGTGAATGCAACCCCTGTTTCAATAGGGGATCCTGTCAAAATGGAGTGGAAGGATACTATTGTCATTGTCCATTTGGTGAGGAAGAATGTTTCTGTTTCTGCTTCATTCAGATTCACTCAGAGAATTTTACCATTTGTATTCTAGTCCTTAACACTGCAGGTCCAGGCATTTTTTAAAATTCTAAATGCAAGGCCAGGTGCTAATAGGCAATACATAACAGCATGTTCCTCTGTTGTACTCCAACAACTAAACAATATTCAGATTCATTCTGCATATGATTCTAAATCTGTAAATAGAGTCATCCTCATCAATTTATGTAGCTCCTTCTTTAAGATAATTCCTGGCATTGAATTAAATGATCCTGTGTTAAATTACTCTCAGCTTTCAATATTAAAAAGAAAATTTATTCCCTCTATTATTTTTATCTGTACTAAACTAAATTTTATAAATTATAGTGTTTAATAAGCTAATATTTTCAAATTTTGTGGAATGTTTCAATCTAATGGCAGTTTTTGGCTTCCCTTTTTCAAAACTACATCTTTTTTTTGTAGATGTGGCAATCAACAGACTGTTAAAGCATATAGTAAAAGGAAAGCATTTATTTTAGGAAGGAATTTCACAAACTAGCAAATTTTATAGAACAACATAAAAGCATGATTCATCAGGTTTTGTCCTTTCAAGATAAGAAATGACTAAGAAATGATAAACCAAGTAAATAAAAGGCATAATATAAGAAAATGAAAGGAAATATAACTGAATCTGTTTTATATCAGTGCAATCCTTATTCAGTTTTATTCTAGTACCGTTGGTACTACCTCTGCCTGCAACCTTCCCATTTTTCAGCATTCTCAAAGCACGGACTAACATTAACAAATTAACATTAACAGATAGTTTATCCCTGATCAAGTAGCCCAACTTTATATTACTTCTTTTTGCTGTGTGCAATCTTAACCTTTAAATCATTCCAAATGCATCACAGAGGTGATTTTTCATCATTCTTTGGGATTTGAAAGAATGTAAATCTTGTAACTCCTGCTACAACATTTATGTTTAAAAATAATATTTATAATTTCATAGTTATACAAATTTCTCCTAACAGGTTTAAGATATGGCACCATCAAACTATGTAATCCCTACAAGAGTTGCATCTATTTATAAGTATTGCCAGACAATACTCTTTAAAAAAATGTATGCATAAAGCCAGAAAGATATTTTGCAGGACAAATGCTGAACATGGTAGTAATTATAGAAGAAGTCAGAAATTACTAGCTTAGACTGTGAAGCTACTATGTATAGAAAATGTAAAAGAAGATACAGCATCTGGCTATAATCATATGCAAGTCTTGCATGAATTTAAAATCCATGTTAAATTACCACTGTTCATATAAAATAGAATTCTTGGATTTAGATATATTCCTAGGTTTCAGCTGGCTCAGTTTCCCTTCATTCCCAAAATTATTGTTACAGAGTAAGGGGAGTTGGATTCATTCCTATTGCCTCAAATGATATTTGAGATACAATCCTTTATAAAATGGCTTAATTTTCTTCTTGTTAGTCCTCTAATCTTATCTGACTTTTTATTTTCAATTCTTATCCTTTCTGTTTTGCTTAAATCCATCAAATTCAGTGTTCCTTAACCATCTTCGTTTACTTTTATACCAATTCTCTCTTGCCCCAATATTTACTTCTACTCTTTTCTTATCCTATAAGTTGCTATCTAAAGAATGCTATATCATTCCTAGTAGTAGTAATAGTCCAATAGTAAGCAAGCCACTTCATTTAATACCAGTTGAAGCTTTGAAAGCTTGTTTCATGCATTCCCATGTAAAATCCATTACAATAGTCGAATTGGAATGTTATCAAAGAATGAATAATTATAGTAATTTTACTTTGTTTGGAGATGTATTTCCAGCAACTTACGCTTCCATAAATTAAGACATCTTTCCCGCAAGATCATTCTCCCAGGGCTGTAATCACAACTGGTATAAATTTCCTTATCTATCCAAATCAGAAAATATTTACTGCACACAAATAAAAAGTAACTCAAATAAAAAACTAAATAACTAAAATATATAAATCAAATAACTCAAAAGTAACTCAAAATTTACTCAATTTTTTAAAAAGTTTACTACACTCAAAAAGACCAAGTTATCCACAAAAGTAATTTATCTTTATTTGAAACTATTAATTGTATAATTAGCTTTGTACCTTTATTTCAGGGTTTTATTTTTGTTTAAATAGCACCCTTACTCTAATGATGACAAAGTTATAAAAAAAATTAAGTATGATAAAACAATACTAACATCCTAAAAAGGAAACCACATAAATTAAATATAAGCATATATTTAATTCAACCAACAAAAATCTTACTTGAACTGCAGTCCTTTTTTTAATAGATGTTGGAATATGTGTAACAAATTAAATAAATTTTAAAATTATTGCTCTGGATGTGTCTTTTAAATTATATCAAATTGTAAATGGAACATGTTTCTCATAGTTATAATTAAGGAGAAAAAAACCAAGTTTTTATTAAAATCCCAATAGATAAAACTACATGAATTGTTTTTTATATATTAAAGAAATATTACTTTTTAAATTTTATTAATATTATTTAATATTAATAAGGAAGAAATACGACTGGAACATTCCCAATATTTTAGGTTTTGATAGGAACACTATCCCATGACATTTAATTAGTTCTGGAATGTTGTACAAGAATACTGATGCTGATTGTGTTATTTTTACAGGTGTTTTTGGAAAACATTGTGAAGTAAATAGCTATGGATTTGAAGAATTATCATACATGGAATTCCCCAGTATGGATCCAAACAACAATTATATTTACATAAAGTTTTCAACTATCAAAAGTAATGCTCTTATGTTATATAATTATGACAACCAGACTGGTGATCAGGCAGAATTCTTGGCCCTAGAGATAACAGAAGAAAGATTGAGATTTTCATACAATCTTGGCAGTGGCACATATAAACTTACCACAGCAAAGAAGGTGTCTGATGGACAATTTCACACTGTTATTGCTCGGAGGGCAGGAATGGTAAGCATTGTTTTACTGGAAATTTAAGCTCCAATTTATTTCAGGGCATTAAGTACAAATAGACGGGTTTTTTTAAAGCAGAATTAGAGCTGAACTTGGGCAAGTTCTTCATTTTAAAAGAAGGTTCTTAAGCATATAAATGGCTACTTCAAAAGAAAAAAATCTAAAATGGGAATAATTAATGAAGGGGATTAATGACTACCCTACTCTAATTAATTGGTACACTTGGGTAGAATAATTACTGACGTCTAATTAAGAGATAATTTTAATTCTTCAGATAACTCAAGGACATAAACCATTGTATCTGAAGACTATATAATTAGCATTTATCTATTTTTTTAAAAAAAGAAACCAATAATAAATTGGAACAAATTGTAAAATAAACTATATTTTCATGGATCATATCTCCAAGCACTATAATTTGACAAAATTTGTTTCATTGGGAAACTTTTACATTTACAGTAATGTGTTTTAAGTTAACCATCACCAATAAATCAAACATTTTTTTTCATCACCAGCAACAACAGGATAATTAGGTTTTAAATGTAATATGAAATAAATATTTTATTTATTTTATTTTAAAAATCGTGAAACAGCACATCTTATTATTTTAAAACAGAGAATAATAAGCCCACTAATTAATAATGATTAATATTGTTAAAAATAAATGTATACTATAGGAATCTGCATAACTTTAAAGCATAGTATATACAAGACAAACTATACCAAGACAAGTTCTGGATTTTTCCATTAACTAAAACAAGTAGAAAATACAGGATCTATACTAAAATATAGTCTAACACAGGGCTGTCAAACTCCCAGCCCATGGGCTGGATGTGTCACGTGCTGGTCACATCCATGCCCAGTTTAGCAAATGGGGAAAAAGTCCCAATGCATCACGTGACACTGCTGTGACATGAATTTGACACTCCTGGTCTAACAAATCATAGCATAATTAATAATGAAAAAAAGAATATTAATGCAGTTGCGGACACAATAGTATATTAAAAAGTTTGCCAATGTTTTATTAAGCAGTATCATATCTTTGCAAGGTTACACTAGAAGCAAGTTTGGCAGATATAATTTCCTAAAATAAATAATTTTAACGTCTTAATGTAAAACCAAGGCATATTTAGCTGAATCAAATTTAGCACATTGAGGGTGTGTGCAATTGACATCTGGACTTGTATGTGTGAATAGAACATCATATAATTTTCATACGTTTCTAGGCAAAAGCTACAATGACTTCAGTTATATTAGGGTATGGAGTCTTAGGAACTAATCACCAATTTCAACATGAAATGTAACTTCTCCCTTCTCAATAAAATAAATTTCCCATGAATCTGACAGTTTGCAAATGGTATGATTGGGAAATGAAAAAATGATATTTCAAATAGCATAATAAATATGGTGTTAACATATAACATTTTAGAAAATGAACTCTCACAAATCAAAATAGATATGCTATACTTAAATCAGAAAATTGAATTATGCCAATGTATTTATTATTTATTTATAAACATTTACAGGCTGTCCCATCTTACCACAAGGTGACTCTGTGTGGCTTATAACCATAAAAAATAAAGTGCCAAAATTTAAGTACCACATCAATTAAAAATGTTTTGTGTGTGTGTGTGTGTGTGTAGATCACAATGACTACAAAAATTGTTGTTGAAAGGTTGTAATCCTTTTGTAAACCTTTAGAAAACTGGACTCTTACAAAAGTGCACCTATAATTAATTCTCATGTAGTTCCATGAATGTATTATTATATCTTCTTAATGAGAATAGTAGTACCAATCTTTGAGAAGCCTTATGCATATCTGTATAGAGTCTAGGTTTGCCTTTGTCTTTAAGAAATACTTTGGAAGAAATAAGAGATCTCTGCAATAATCTACAACTGTTGAAACATGCACAGATTATGCAAAAATAACTATCTAACAGTATACAGACAGTCCTCAATTTACAACTGGTCCCTTAGCAACCATTCAAAATTATGATGGACCTCCCCAAAAAGGTACTTACAACTCCAATTTGAAGTTCTGGCAGTTGCCTCTCCCCACAATCAAGTATTTGAATTTTGAATACTTGGCAATCAGCCTACATTTATGGCTGTTTGCAGCATCTCATGGTCACATGATCACAATATTTACCGCAGACAGTGATTCACTTAACAACCATGGTATAATCGCCATACAACTTTGTATCCTTCATAAATCTGTTAGCTGGAAACAATTTAACAAAGAAATATTAAAAAAGTAATAATAATAATTCACTATTTGTGTTCTGGTCTAACTTAATTTCTTCGCTGGATCTTTTCTCCTTCCGTATATTTTCAAGTGCAAAATACAAGGAAACTGTCATTTTTATCTGTGGGTACAAAGTATTTTTCTGCATGAAAAATACTTTCATCACCCAGATGATAAAAATTTGTGAAACAACTTTTCAATGCATACTTGCCATTTCCTACAAAACCTTTAGGAGAACTTGATGAAATCATTTAACTTGTTAGGTTTATTAATTTATTTTCAAATTTATTTGCTGCCCATCTCAAGTCCAGGTTTGATATACATAGTATAAACTCATAACTGAAGAGCTAACAACACTAAATTAACTACAAAAGTAATGAGTAAGAACATTTAACTATCATTAGACATTTGAATTTTATAAAATCAGATTTAAGTAAACTATGGTTTCAAATAAGTCTATCTTCAGGTACATTTTATACATTTTACAGAATATTTAGCTATATAAAAATTCATAGACAACACTATCGTGTCTGAAAAAAGTCTTTCCAGACATTAATCAGTCTTGTAAGGTAGATTAGGCAGGAAATTTCGGTAGGTGAGTTAATTCTACTTTTTTGTAAAGTTACATTAATAGAATCTTGCATTCTACCCTGACCCCTTTTTAAACCAAGAAACAAGGTGTTTTGAGCCTCTTGCCCCATCCAGATTTCTGTTCAAAATGTAATTTAAGGCTAAGCTGCCTTTTATCTGACCATTCCCTTGGCTGTGTCTCATTGCCCTGTCTCCCACAGTCATTTCCACATACCATTATAGTTGGGAATCCAATTGAAATGCAAAATGTTCCTGTTTGAAAAAATCTTCTTGTTAATTTGTATAGACATTTAGATACTTTGGATAGTGAGATAAGTGGAAAATAAATAAATAAATAAATATTTAATTATAGCGATAGTCCCACTTTGCATCTAATATTCTGTTTGGTTTTGTTATTTATATATTTACTTGCACTAAGTTCAGTTCTTTGTAACAATCATTGAATATTACATAGATAACATGCAATATATACCAAAGAATCATCTTGTGTTTGCCTTCTATGTATATGAAGGTAACCTACTAAAATGCAGGAGGAGTAAGGGACTGCACTGTTCCATTAAGCAGATCAAGGTGTGAACAGATTTAAGGCTATTCATCAGGATTCTTAATTCAACTTCAGTAGTATATTGTACTGTATCTTTTTTATGAGCTCTGATACAGCATGTTTGTAGCCCAAGGCCAACAGCAAGTTGGAAGAACATCCATACTGTAGCAATTTCCTCTTATTCTTTTCATCCAAAATGACTGATAAAAAACAGCTTTAATATAATTAAAGATGTTGATCCATTTGAGTCAGCTTTGGAAATCCTGTTTCAGTGTGGAACGAAACATTTAAGTGATAGCTTACCATCTGAAATAGTTTCCTGTATGATTGAGACTGAATAACATAAAACTTTTTGGGAAGTTTGGGGATGATATATGGTCATTATATTTTACTGGGACTTTTTAAAAAACTCAGCATAGATATTTACATTTACAGCTAGATGATGTGCTCATTGTTGTTCCAGATTAGGCTTCTTGGTTTGTTTGCACATTTTCTTAAAATGAATCTGTGGCAAACCACTCTACCAAAAAGATAATCAGGATCCTAATCAGCCGCTTAATCTTAATTGGTTCCATGATAAAATAAATGTACCATTTTGAATAACAAGATTGCATGATTTTTATTTGTAGCTTGGAGGAATGTTTCACTTTATCTAAACAGTTTCATATAGACTGATATGAAAATTAAATACCAGTAGCCTGGAACATTAATTTAATATCCATTTTTTCTTTGTCATGCAAGTGTTACAGACTGCCACCATATGAGGATGTTGTTTGTTTCTAGAATAAAAGCAGAAAGTTTGCTCACTTCATTTTATGTTTTTATCCTTGCATTAATGCAAAATCCTTGGCATGCCTGGTCTGTTCAATTTGTGTTTAAATCATCATGTGTGATATATGAAGTCCTTGATACAAATTATATACTTCCAGTGCTCTGCTTCATAGAGAGAAAAATGCACAGCCATATTTTTTTGAAGAAAGCATTATGATTTTGTTACCTGGAACATAGTCTTCTGCCTATTGAATCATGAAGTATCTATGCACTAGGCATGCTGAATTAACTGCCATTGATTCTATCTCTCTCTTTCCATTTCTGCCTATAACTTCAAAATACACATTTACCTAATATTAATAATAGCAACAGTACTTAATGGGACTTACTTTGAATAGGAATGATCAGAAGTCATACATTATTCTCTGAAAGGCTGAAGGCCACAGACAACAAAACAATAATTTAACATGTGTGAAGTTATTTTTTCTTCTTTTGAGGTAATCCCTTGGTTTTTAAATATGTTCAGCATATTGCACAATTTCTACTAAGATTTTCACATTTTTTTCTTTCTAAAAATGTTTCATCAATTTTCAGCAATAAAATTCAGAGAGAGCTTTTTGCTTGAGGACATCATACAATTGTGGAATAGTTGTTATCTACTGTAGCATTAACATATATGATTATAGAGTAAATTTTCTAGGAATAAAGGAATGCATAAGTTTTGTCAGGTGAATATTACATTTATTGTTGACAGATATACATTAATATATAATATTTATTTTTGTAATGTATAAAGAAGTGCATTTTGGAAACAGGCTATCCAAAATCCAATTATATTCCTTAAATAGTGGAAGATTTACTATTAAAATAATTGAAACTTGATTGATTGTTACACATAAAGCAAAATGCTATTTTTGATTTCAATTTTGTAGGCAGCATCCTTGACTGTGGACTCTTGCTCTGATGAACAGGAACCAGGCTATTGCACTGTTAGCAATGTGGCTGTGTCTAGTGATTGGTAAAGATGATTTCCTTTCATTTTTCACTCTTAGGAACTTTGATCTTATAGACTCTGATCCACAAGAGATAAAAGACTGTTTTGAATAAGGAGAAGATACAAATCTGAACTCATGTGAATTATTAATTCAGTTATTGGACAAAGCAAACTGCCATCTTTTCTCCATTCCCTTCTTTTAGAAATGACTAGAGTTAATATCTATCATGAAAATGTCAGAAGTACAGATAGTCCTCAATGTATGACCATTTATTTAGCAAAGTTTCTGAAGTTATGACCATGACTGCAATTTAGGCATTTGGCAATGGCATGTATTTATGAATGTTGCAGTGTCTGAGGGTCATTTGTGATCTTCCCAGCTGGCTTATGACAAATTCAGTGCAGGAAACTGGATTTACTTAATGACTAAGTGATTCACTTAATAATTGCAGCAAAAAAAGTTTGTAAAATCAGGTACAGTCACATGATGGGTCAATGACTGCATTACTTAGCAACAGAAGTTCATAATTTGTGATCATAATTTGAAGACTATGCTGTCAAGCTCTATGACGAGTACAAAATTGTTTTATAACAGCTACTTAAATAGATTAAATGTTTGTATAATTAACCAAATTCTGCATTACTAGTTTGAACTAGCAATATTACTGATATGCATAATCTATATCAGGAGTACTCAGTGATAGACTATTCATTAAGTGTTACTACAAATTATGACCACTAGGTGCTTGATAGATATTAATCAAATAGAATTAAAAATAATTAACAAATATACATAATTTTACTCATAAGAAAAGTGAATTTGTAAAGCAATAGATAAGGATATTTTTTTAAGCTCTGTTTACAGATGAAACATGAATAGTCCAATAGCCATTTAAAGGCAGAAGTTCACATTAGAGTGAATAAAGGTCAGCAGGAAGAGAGGCTACACTTTTAAGGCATGAAAAAATGACAAAGTAACAAAAACATGAACAAACAGAGGTTTTGACACACCTCTGAATACGGTGTCATTTAGTTTTTCTTCCCAATAAAGTCCAATGTTTGCTGTAGTTCATATTCTGAGTATCAAAACCATATTTTCTGTTCCAATTTGCTTTTATATTATGGCAAATCTTTGAAAAATAAAAGTGAAAATTTATGATGAAAAAATTGTGCTTTGTCGGACTAACAGATGCTGGACTTTCAGAAGAAATCCGAATCTCTGGAATCTAGATTGATGTGGTATAATATCTTGACATAATTTCTATTTCCAAAAATGTTAATATATATACTAAACAATGATAGTCTCAAAATGACTCTACATTGCAACAACATAATTGTGTGATTTTTTTTTGAGTTCAGAGTTTTACTTCTAGGCAACATACTGGTATTTGTTTTTAAAAGCACTATATATGATTAAATGCATAATAAAAGATATTTATGACATTGTACACAAACATGACTTGAAGCCATTGTCATTAATGGATTGAATTAAATTAAATATAGATAAATCAATTAAAATTAAACCTGTTAAAATATGATTTACTTGCATTCCTCTTTCAAAACTAATTTCATAGTTGACTTGCAGCATAGTTGACTCACCACGAATCAAAATTTGGAAAGGAGCGGGGTATTCTTAGTAAAAGATTTGTTGTAATTACTATTCATGTCCAAATTCAATAAAAATTAAAAATGAAATGTATATACAAAATGTAATGTTTATGTTGACTAAAATTTTATTGCAGTAACAGCTTTCTTTTTATGTAAATATACAGAGAAAAATTTATGTTTGATTGAAATAGTTTTTTGTAAATGATATTTTTGTCACAAAAATTACAAA
>JANHJO010001035.1:15738-26691 GCA_032468235.1 Pseudoxyrhopus heterurus | reverse complement strand
TTAAAGCTGAAAAGTTTGAAGACCCCTGCTGTAGCACTTAAACCATTGTACACACAGTCTATAGCAGGGCTGTCAAACTCCCGGCCCGTGGGCCAGATGCATCACCTGCTGGCCATGCCCACGCTCGGTTTAGCAAAGGGGAAAAAAGTCCCAATAGATTGCATGACATCATAAACTTCTACTTCTTAAATATTTCTTTATTTTTTTAACTTCAGATAAAAAATGGCAAAGTGCAGTATGTTTCTGATGCTGGAGTAGGTGGAAAGGTGGAAAGAAGTATTCCTGAAGCTTATGTGTCTGATGGTCACTGGCATCTTCTGTTAATTGAAAAGAATGGGACTTCCACAGTAATTACTGTTGACAAGATGCATAGTCGAGACATTCTACATGTCACACAAGATTTTGGGGGACTAAATGTCTTGACAATTTCTCTTGGCGGGATCCCAATTAACCAGATTTCTAGAAGCAGTGAACCAGGTAAGAAGAAAAATAATAATATGGATGGTCAATCACAGATAAGGGATATAGTAATAATACAAATGCAGAACTAGTTAATACAAGGCTATCTTAATTTAAAATAGCAGGGGGACTGAATAAACATGCAAAGTTTCAGAGTCCATTTAGGCATTATATAAGATTCCTAGTTTTCCCAGAATTTCTGTGGGAATTGAAGTCCTGAAATGCACTGTTCCTGAATTGCATCATAACAGTGTACAAAAATAATTTTTAAACTTACGTATCCAAAAAATGGGCAGAATTTATCCATTACTTTTTTTGAGTTTTATGATGTTTTAGAATATTTAATAGTGCACAGTCTTTTCAGCAACTTCTTCTAATAACTCATTCACCAAAAGTATACATTGTAATTTTTAATCAGCATATTAATAGTATAGTTGTTTAATCTTCTATACTGTGCTAAAACAGCTTATTTGTTATTATATTTTTTTCTGGTTTATTTTTAAATATATTGAATTAATTTATTCAATAGTATCATAATTCAGATACTAAGGACTAACAAAATAGTATAGATGATATTTTAGTTTTATTTATATTAAAATTGTCTATTTTAAATTGTCTTATAAGGTGTAATGTGAATAAAACCAATTTTCTCTCCAACACTGGATATTTTTAAGATAACAGATTGGACAACCATTTGTCTGAAATGGTATAGGGTTTCTTGCTTGAGCAGGGGGTTAGACTAGAAGTCCTCCAAGGTCCCTTCCAACCCTTTTATTCTGTTAACATGTATTGATTAATCAAATTATAGCTACCACTTTAACAGGCAATAGGTCTGTGGGATTTTTTTTTTCGGTGTAATGGGTGCTCCATGTTAAAAAGCTACAGGAATCTGTCTTGTAGAAATGTATATTCCATTTTTATACCATGGTGTCTTAATATTGAATTGCACTTCATATGTCATGCCAAAGATTTATAGAAAGGCATAACTGCATGAACTTGTATGTTCATAAATATCAGCAGAACAAATTAAGCAAAAATTAGTATATAACAATTCAAGATATATACAAAAGTAATGAAGAAAAATGTTCTGGGCAATTTTCCCACTGCACAGTAAACGTTACTTAGTATACATCTCTTTAGATCACATTGCAAATCCCTAAAGCTCTTTGAAATACTTCTGAAACTTAGAAATATTATTCTTCATTTCAATCACAATTCAATTTTCAATTGAATGCCTTCAGTAAAATAAATAGTATTTTTATTAGTGTTATGCAGACTTAATAATACATGGATGCATTGATTCAGTCCATGATATATATAGCTCATCTAAGTTCAGAAAGATTTAAAGAGCATATAATATAATATTGTTTAATCTTCATGCCACATATACGCATATATGCAGATATCAGCTCAAATATTACATAGTTTGTTGGCATATTGAGTGGTCAATTATATGTAGCTGTCATTATGGACACTTCTAGTTGGGACCAGAGTAGGACACCTTCCTGCCAAAGTATATTCCCAGTTCAGCTCAGCTTTGCTTAACCTGTATTAGTGTCTGAGATAAAGACTACTCCATCTGGGTTGGCTAGTTATGAGTTAATTAATCATATATAGCCGTGTAGGCAGCCAACCATAAAAGGCAACAGCAGCGGCATAGCTTTATTATTTAAGTCCTAATATAATATGTACACCTTGTCCCCAAGCCCCAGGTCACAGCCTACTTCCAGCCTTGAACCATTTAGAACAGGGCTGTGGATGTAGCAGGTGATGTGTGTGCACATGCATCCCCACTTGCACAAACAGTGAAGGAGCGTGTGTGCACATGCACCATTTGCACAAGTTGCTTGTGCAGATGGAGCTGCACACATGCACACTTGTCAAAAACCCTCACGGAACCACCACTGCCTGCTCTCTGCAAAGCCGAAAAGGTTGGGGAACTCTGATCTACCATAATATGTACTCCTTTAATACAAACCAATAGAGATATTCATGGCTGATCAGAATGAGGCAGGTCAAAACCAGGTGATTTCGTAAAAGGATCACTAATGGCAAGCCACAAGAAGGTAACTTGAGCCATTCCTTTTGTCCGGGATTGTCAGAATTATACTGAGTCGATGTTAAATGAATAGCTGTTTTCCATTATGGCTGATGGGATTTCAATCTTGTGCTAGACTGTACAGTATCCTGGTGAATAGGAAGGGCCTTATAGTTCAGCATCCTTTGCCATACCTGGATGAGAGCTTGTTGTCTTCTAATGTGGGGCAGCATGAGATTGCTAAGTACTGGTAACCAGTGCACAACAGTGATGCCATGTGCCAGAGATGATATGCATTGTCTGGCAGAGTTGGACATCAACCATTTGAGTGTGGCCGCTGTTAAGACACATAGCAGCACAATATTCAGTTGTGGAATACTGTAAACCAAAGTCAAAGCTGTTTGTTTGTAGGGTGTTAGCCTAACATCCCAAGATGTTCCAGCCATGATCCATGGTGCTTTCTTACTAAAACAACGATTAATATCTGTCAACTGAAGCCACTAGGAATGTGTTCTAGGAAACTTGTGTGCTGTCATTCCTATCAACACCGACAGAGCAAGCCAGTAGTATATAAAAGAGAGCAACCCCATTCTCCACTAGAACAATCACTGCAAGAAAACAGCCAAGTTCAGAGAACACCAAGGACCCCACAGTTCAACACTGAGCTAAAAATATTTATTCTCTTCTATCAATTAAAAAATAAAATGTCAAGAAATATGCCATAGACTAGCACTGGGCAGAGAAGCAAAAAAGGGCTTGGAAAAGAAATTCAGATGCCAAGATTTTATCTGTAAAGATCAGTTCATGCAGGCTAGGGTTTCCCTCAGACACAATATATGAAAGTGAATCTAGAGTTCTCACTGCAAGAATAAAGACCAGGCTCACATGATCATACTTTGAACAGACTTAGCTTTGTAGAAATGGCTATAACACTGGGAAAGGACAAAGGAAAGAAAAAAGGATAGATAGAACTGTAAGATGGATGAATCCAGTTATAGCAATGATGGGTGCATTGCTGGAAGATATGAAGGGCCAGGCTTGGAACACATCATCCTGAGAAAATCTAATTTTGTGGTCCCAAATGATGACCACAAAAATGACTTGAAGGCCCATAATTATCATTACAGGAAAGGGTAAGCACAGAAAGTCAATTTAGAATAACAAATCTAAAAAAATTGTGTAACTTTACTATCTTCATTGGTTCACACTTTCACTCCAAATAGTGTTTATTTTCCCATGGTCCTTGACCTCACATAATTTACAACTTCTGGAAAGGGCAGAGAATCATTCCTGTATCATTATACAGTAGAGCAGGATGAATGGATTATCACTATCTTAGATGAACTACAACAGATTCCGAGGCATGAAATATATCTTTGTCTACACAACATAGCTAATTATGTTTAGATAATGCTGGAATCCTGTAGGATTATGATTCTACATGCTTCTTAAATTCTCACCCACACAGACATTCATCAACCACACCAGGAAAACACAATTACTCACATTACTTTTCTTGGTTTAATATGTCCACATTTAAGAAAAATAAATTATATAATTTCAAATTTCCTGCTTTTTTCTACTCAGAATTGATTAAAATAAGCAAGTCTGTAAGGATATTCATGCATTGCTCTGGTTGCACAGAAATGAAAGCTGATGGAAGTAAGATACTAGAGGATTTAGCAATAGCACTTAGACTTATATCCTGCTGCAGCCCTCCCTAAGCAGTTTACAGAGTCAGCATATTGCCCCCAACAATCTGGATCTACATTTTATCAACCGGAAAGATGGAAGGCTGAGTCAACCTTGAGCCCGTGAAGATTGAACTCCTGGCAGTCAGCAGAATTAGCCTGCAATACTGCATTCTAACCACTGCACCATCACAGCTCCTGGTCCATTTAAATGGAGATACAGCTGATTGAAGGGAAATCAATAGCTGAATTGAAAAACTGAATTATGGGTGCTTTCCCTCTCTTGTTGTATACTGCTCAGCAGGATTCTGACTAGAATTTTTCAAATTCCAAATATGGACTTCATTACCAATTTACTGTCTTTTGGAAGAGAACAGGTTTTTTTTCTTTTCCGTTTTCAGAAACATTTTCTTCAGATTCCACTTTTTCACAAAGTGTCCATCCATCAGTAAGCAATAATGTTTACTTTTCAGTCCTAAAAAGAGTTTAATTACTCAGTGACATTGTATTCACACACAATGTATGTAAGTTGTTATTGTTGTTCCTTCAAATCAGTCTTCACTCTGGTAAATACCTGGACAATTCCCTGAAGTTTTCCTGGCAACACTTTTGCAAAAACTTTGCCATTACTATTTTCCTAAAGTTGGCAGAAAATGACTGATGCAAAGTTATGCGACCATCTTCTGTGCCTAAGCTACCCATTGTCTTTAACCGTTACAGTACATCAATGTGACATACTACATTACAAGAGCATTCTTTTGTTGCTTCTATATACAATTGGATTTTGTTGCTTCTATATACAATTGGATACATAGGCTATCCAGTGTTCATTCAAGACAAATGGTTCAAAAACATTATCAAAAACTAAGGATCAATATGACTGGTACTTAATAAATAATTATTTATTCATTGTTATTTGTGTCAAACTGGTTTTTATCCATTAAACATTGCCAAATAATTGTCCCAAAAATGAGCTTGTGAATAAAATTGCTTGTCTCATTTCAAGCTACGAACCAGAAAATTAATAAATAGGAAGTATGTGCTTGGATTACTTTTTTTCATTTTGACTGTAGCTAAGTTAAAACAAAAAGAAAAATACAACATCCTAGGAAAAATAATGCATATGATTTGAAGAAACAGGAATTCAAGTGAAGGTGGTATTTTTATTTCAAAACCTGATATAGTTGCTTTGATACAGTACTGGAGCATGGTGGCTCACGTGCTTAGGACACTGGGTTGGAGGTTATCAAGCCTACGTTTGAGATACGAGTGCTTCTACATGGTGGGGTGAGGTCTCATCATCCACTCAAGCTCCTTAATAGGAACATGAAAGGAGCCCCCATCACATCCTTAGGGCAATGGTGATATCACTGACTAATTCTTTCAATCAGGAAACACCTTAAAAGGTACCTATGACACCAACAGGATGGGGATACAATAATAATCATCCAAATGCATTCTAATCCCTAAATATAAAACAAAAAATCCAATCCCAGCCATGAAACCAGCTGGGTGATTTTGGGACTGTCTCTCTTTCTCAGTCCAACTCATCTTACAGAGTTGTTGTAAAGAACATAGGAGGAGGAAAGTGTGTGGGATATGTTCACCACCTGGAGTTATTTGCAAAATAATAAAGGCAGGATACAAACAAATAAATAAAAAATAAAAAAGCACCCACAATTTAATCAGTTTTTGTTCATTTTATTCTGTTTGTAAATGTAAACCAGACCATCTAGGCCCTGTTGGGTCATAATTCCAGAGATATTTCTTTACCAGGTTCCTCAATGCCTTCCTAAGAACTTCTAATGTAACTGTTTTCATGGAAAACTTGGGATATATTCAGAGATGTACTGTATCTGCCTTGAAAATAACCAAAGTTGAACTGTATAGTCCTCGACTTAGTCTTGCCACATTTGTTAAGCGAATCACTGCAGTTGTTAAACTAATAACACAGTTGTTAAATGAATGTGGTTTCTCCATTGACTTTGCTTGTCAGAAGGTCGCAAAAAGTGATCACATAACCCTGGGACACTGCAACTGTGATATGTGAGTCAGTTGCCAAGCATCTGAATGTAGATCAGGTGAATTATGGGGATGCTGCAATGGTCATAGGTGTGAAAAATGGTCATGACTCATCTTTTTCAGTGCCGTTGTAAATTTGAATGGTCACTAAATGAACTGTTGTAAGTCAAGGGCTAGCTGTACAGGACATCAGTAGAGGAACAGTTTTATGATATTTTATATTATGTCATAAACTAATTTCTGATAATGTTTATGCCATAAAATGTTTTATAAAATTTGCCAAATTTCAATTCTATAGGACAGTGATGGCACCGAGAGCCCAAACTGGTTCTCATCGCATGCAATTTGCGATGGGTCGGACACGACTTCGCAACTAACAACAACAACACATTTATTTATTTATTTATTTATTTATTTAGTATATCCTGTCTTTATGTTTTGTATAAATAACTCAAAGTGGAAAACATAAATACCTAATCTTCTTTCTGCCTCCTGTTTTGAGGTTGGGCTGAGAGAGAGTGATTGGCCCAATACCACTTAGCTGGTTTTCATGGTTAAGGAAGGACTAGAACTCACAGTCTCCTGGTTTCTAGCCTGGTGCCTTGACCCCTAGATTATGCTATGTTACTGACTTTCTGTGAGTAACTAATTATGCTATGTTACTGACTTTCTGTAAGTGCTAAGTGTTCAAATTTAGTGGTGATTAAAGTTGTTCCGATCCCTACCTAATTGACATAAATATAGAGTCAGTTTGGTTTAGTTGTTACGGCATCAGGCAAAAAGTGGTAGACCATGAGTTCAAGTCCCACTTTATCCACGAAAGCCAGCAGGGTATCTTCGGCCCAATCTCTCTCTCTCAGCCCAACCCACCTCACAGAGTTTTTGTTGTGGGAAAAACAAGAAAACGAGTGTGTCTTGGATATTTGCCACCTTGAGTTATATGAAAAAATAATAAAGGTAGGAAATGAAGTATATATGACAGGTAATATGTTTATTTTGTTTTAGGATGTGACATATCAATCCCATTTGATGATTATTGCTTTATAAAGTTATTTTTATCCATTAGATTGTCAATTAAAATTGTTAAATTAGTTAAACTGCAACTTTCAAATCCATTTTTTTCTATTTTCTTAGATTTTGATGGATGCATTGCCTACCTGAAATTTGGTGAAGAAAGCCTTCCCTTCACAGGACAACATAGCCTTGCTACCATATCTAAATCAGATTCCTCTGTGAAGATTGGCTGTCGTGGTCCCAACATCTGTGCCAGCAATCCTTGTAGAGGAGAACTAATGTGCATTAACCAGTGGTATACATATGAATGTGTTCATCCTGGAGCCTGTGCATCTAACCCCTGTCAGAATGGAGGTACTTGTGAACCTGATGAAAGAGCTGGATTTATTTGCAGTTGTCCAGAATCACACACTGGAGCAACATGTGAAATACTAGTTGTGTGCCTTGGTGTCATATGTGCCCAGGGACATGTATGCAAGGCAGGAATAAATGGTGCCTATGTATGTATCCCTCAGCTCTATCCAGCTGAACTTTCTTTACCACTGTGGGCTGTTCCAGCCATTGTGTGCAGCTGTGCTACTTTGTTGGCATTGCTTGTGCTTAGCTTGATCCTGTGCAATCAGTGCAAAGGAAAGAAGGCAAAAGTTCCAAAAGAGGAGAAGAAAACAAAGGAAAAGAAAAAGAAGGGCAGTGAGAACGATGCATTTGATGATCCTGATAATATACCGCCTTATGGTGATGATATGACCATCCGGAAGCAGCCTGAAGGAAACCCAAAACCTGACATAATCGAAAGAGAAAATCCTTATCTCATATTTGATGAAACAGATATATCACACAACACAGAGACCATACCCAGTGCTCCTCTAGCTTCCCCAGAAGCAGAGATAGAACACTATGACATTGATAATGCAAGCAGTATAGCTCCTTCAGATGCAGACATCATTCAGCATTATAAGCAGTTCCGAAGTCATACTCCTAAATTTTCCATTCAGAGGCACAGTCCATTAGGGTTTGCCAGACAGTCGCCTATGCCCTTGGGAGCAAGTAGCTTAACTTACCAGCCTTCATATAGTCAAGGTCTAAGGACAACTTCACTAAACCATTCTGCTTGCCCTACACCAAACCATCTTTCTCGTCATAGTCCTGCTCCATTCTCCAAAGCATCCACTTTCTACAGAAATAGTCCAGCAAGAGAAATGCATCTTTCTATAAGAGAAGGGAGCCCTTTAGAAATGCACAATGACGTCTGCCAAACCGCTGTCTTTAATTATCCCAGTAGATTAGGGAGAAGAAGCAAAAGTCCCCAAATGATGACAGGTCATAGTTCCAGGCCTGGAAGTCGCTTAAAGCAACCAATAGGACAAATTTCTCTGGAAAGTGGTCCTCCTGTAGGGCTTTCTATTGAAGAGGTGGAAAGACTTAACACTCCACGCCCTAGAAATCCAAGCATCTGCAGTGCTGATCATGGAAGATCTTCTTCTGAGGAAGACTGCAGAAGACCTCTGTCAAGAACAAGAAATCAGCTGATGGTATTCCAGCTCCAGAATCATCATCTGACAGTGATTCCCATGATTCTTTTACATGTTCTGAGATGGAGTATGATCGCGAAAAACCCATGGTGTATACTTCAAGAATGCCCAAACTATCTCAAGTTAATGAATCAGATGCTGATGATGAAGACAATTATGGTGGTAGACTTAAGCCTAGGAGATATCCAGGCCGCAGAGGAGAAGGTGGTGGTCCTGTGGGTGCACAAGCACCTGCACCTGCATCCAGCATTAATGATACTTCCCCTTTAAAACTTGGACCACAAGGAGGGAACTTCAACTGGGACAACCTTTTGAACTGGGGCCCTGGATTTGGGCATTATGTGGATGTTTTTAAAGATTTAGCATCTCTTCCAGAAAAGACTGCAGCAAATGTAAGTGAGGAGTGCAGAAATGGTACAACGCAACCAAAAGATGGAGAAGCTGAACAGTATGTATAGAACTTCGTACTGACATTATCAAAATACAAGTACACAAAATACTCAAGCCATTGTATCAGTGTAGATAAAAAAGGACACACTTTGTTTTAGCCAGGACCAGTGGTTAGACACATTTAAAATAATCGCAACTATGCTGCTGAGAAGGACAAATACTTTTTTTGTTGTTTTATTTAATTACAATTGGTTAAATTTGTTTCTATTGCATGCATTATATTTTCAAGCAAGATATATGTGGCATCAGGATCTTTATTCTTTATTTCTTGTTTGGTTTGTGATTTTTAAATTAAGAATGATTAGCTCTAAAAATGATTGCAAAATGTTTTGTTGTGAGGGGCGTGTTTGTACACAAGTTGAATATGTTGTTTTGAAATGTAAAAATATCAACTATGTTGATTTGTTGAGAGAAGCAATTTTGCAGATGCTGAATGAAGGAATGAAATTACTGTATTCTTCCTGAAACTATATTTCCTACCCCTCGGTTGCTCAAATCTTTCAAAGAATGATAAGCTTAAGCTTATTATTGGTTTATGTTCAAGGTGTCCTGATAACCAGTTTAAGCTCATCAGCACTTTAGGATTGCATTATTTTTGACAAGGATGTATGAGAACTTCTGAATGATTTTTTTTCCTTGTTTCCCCAAATTGCAGTATTTTTAGCTTGTATGGAAACTGATATACATTATAAAATTGAACAAACAACAGAGTTTATAAAACAGATAATGTGGTTGAATGCAAAATGAGAATAGAAAACTGAGCTCTTTTGGTTCCAAATTAATACCAACTTGAGTAATAAATTTGGCTTGAAAAACCACCCTATTGATATTTCAGTTCTGTCATCTGGACAAATGCGAAGATACTATAAGTAATAAAAATGATGACTGTAACTCACAGGGGGCATACTGCTGATTTTTTTGCCTAAGTATTAAAACGGCATATAGCACTATACTAAGTATTATTATGGTTATTATTCTAAGCACTGCCTTCCTGCAGGATCTTTGAGTGATCTTTTTGTTACACTGCAGAGTATTCTATGATAGAAGAATTTGAAATAAACATATTTATTAAAAGTATAAGTTGTTGCACTCTTGGAACAGGAGACCAGTTTTAAAAATGTACTCATAGTGCAATCATAGAAGTGTCTACTCAAGATCAAGTTCCATCAAATTCAGCATGTATAAAGTTGAATCCTGGGTTGTAATTTCATTTCCTATCCCTGGGGATAAAATCATCTACATTTAATGAGAATTGCTTTTGAGTAGCTGTGTATGATTGCTCTATTAGTAATGCAATACAGATACTCTAGTATGAAAGATATATATGTGGTATCAGCTGTGAACAGCAGAAATAACTTTTATCTTTAAAATGCATTGTGAAAATATGAGAGCACGGTCTCTATCTGATGCTATTTTTATGTATTTTGAAGACAAAAGCAGAAAATTATGAGTATTTGCATGCAACATTATTTGTATGATACATATATGTATTTTGCTCAGGTATTCATAACTGAGTATAAAGTTTATCTTAAGAAGTTATCCTAAGAATTGATCATGTAATAAGGGGAAGCCTAAATGTCACTTATAAAGGTAATATTTTTAAACATCTCTGTTTTAAATTTGGGGGATTTATACAATGCCCTTATGTTTCCATGAAGCTTCTATTATACTGTGTAAAAAATGGGGGGGGGGGTGTTGGGAGTGGGGTGTTTCTTGTTAATATTTTTTTGTTCCTTCCTTTTTTTCT
>JANHJO010001031.1:176188-189799 GCA_032468235.1 Pseudoxyrhopus heterurus | reverse complement strand
TTACCCAGGTTTCCTGGGTAAAATTAGGACCTCGGCTTATACTCGGGTCGGTTTATACTCGAGTATATATGGTATCTATTACTCATGTTGCAGTTCAAATTATTTTAGTTATTTTAAGTATTTAAAAAATCCCACAGTTTTTATACTTTATACACAGTCTTTTCCATCAGATTTCAGATGAGGCTTTGCATGGAGATAGCATTCATAGAGATTGTCCATGACCTCCGATAGTGCCAGGATTGGGAGGGGGGTGTATCCATACTGATTCTCCTAGATATCTTGACAATATTTGATACTATTAATCATGGTATCCTTCTGAACCAACTTCAGGGATTGGAAGTGGAGACCATCCTGCTGCATGTTCTTCTCTTTTCTTGTGGTTGGTTTCAGTTCATGTGTGGAGAGATTAAGGTCAAAACTGCTTACTTATGGGGTGCCTCAGGGCTTAATAGTCCCACCTCTCCTGTTTAACATCTACATAAAACTCTGGTTTTCTCTGTTTATTTGTCAATTCAAAATCTGAGATCATCATTATACTGATCATATCAATTGTACATCTTGAGCCCAGGCCATCCAAGTGGTGTTATCAATGTCCTATTCCAGTGTCTGGAGGCAATGTGGGTAGGAATGGGGAGAAACGGGCTCGGGTTCAATCCACACAAGTTTGAATGGTTGTGTGATTTTGAGTTCTTTCACCCTGGATACTTTTCATCTGACTGTTTCCAAGACTTTCTGGTAGGTTAGTCTCATGCCCTTTGGGAATTTCATCTGGAATTTTATCCAATTAAATATCTCTCTTTCTGGGCAATCATGATCTTTGCTCTCATTTTATTATCTTCTTTGCTTTTAATATGGTAAACCTCACAGAGCCTTGTGGAATTGTCTGGCCTCTAAATTGTATCACCCCTGCTTCTTAGAAACTCTCTCCTTTCACTGTACATACTAAGAAATATTAAGAAAATATGTCCCCATTTCTTCAAATAAAGAAAGAATGGAAAATTTGTATGTATTGAGAATACTTTTCTTTCGTATGATTCATGGAGAGAGGTATCATACAGCGGCTGTCTTAATTAATAGGGGCTTGTTTTACCTCCCCCCCCCCAACATCCCTACAAATTCAGTCACAATTTGCTCATGCTTGGGATATCTTGTTGAGTGGGATACAAATTTCAGCAAGTCAAAGTTATGGAGGATAATGGGTCAGGGTGCCTCTTAAATAAGACCGCAGCCAGCTCTCTTTAATGAAGAGATTTACTCTCTTTTCTTGGCAAGGATCCTCACAGAACTTCCATGCTCTGCTCTATTGCTCTATTCACTGGGTACAGGGGGTGGGAGGCCACGTGTCAGCAGCAGCATCTGACTTCTTCAGCTATTGTTCCAGCAGTCTCAGGTGATTTTGGCTTTGTGCCTCCTGAGGCTGACATTCCACAGGTCCTGCTGGAGCAGTTTCCTCAAATTCAGGGCCAATGGCTGAGTCCTGACCCAAGGCAGAGGGAAAAAAATGATAAGAGGTCATTCACAGTAATAGTTTAGTTTTATTGTCATAAAGGCAAAAAATTAGTTTATCCTTTGTGGCTAAACACAAATGTAACAATTAGTTTCTGTGCTCATAAAGAGTAGACATAATTTTTCAAGCTATTGATCAGGTATACCTTCAAGTAGGATATTTGTCATGGATTTTAAAACACTGACCTTGAAACAAATATGTCTGTTACACAATGCACATAATTATAGGTACTATCATACAAAATTACCTACAAAATTACCTATTATTTTTTTAAGCAATAATATATGACAAGAGTAAGTTTTCTGAGAATTATTCACATGCAAGATGTGTACTTCCAATAAACATGAATTAATAAAACCACTTTGTATTTCTCTCTGGTATGTTATTCTGACAATATTGTTCAAATTTCCTTGAGGGTAGAATATGTTGAATCACAATTTAAATCAGCTGCTTGTAGCAATAAACTCTAGAACAATTGAAAAGTTTTATATTAATGTATGTTTTACTGACTCATAAAAAAAAATCCATAACACATTTGGGACTTTACTCTCTTCCTATCTAGCCTAACAATTATAAGTTGCTGCATGAAGAACATATTGTTCATCTAGAAATATTAGAAAAGGGTAATAGCCTTATTTGTATGAGACCAGGTCTGCTAGTAGAGTGGAATTAATAATGGTGGAAGAATTTTAAGTCAAGCAGTAACAAAGGAATACCTAAACATTAATATTCTTGGCAGGAAATAACTGCATGAAGAATAATTTTAAAAACCAAAGCTAAGGCTGGGTGAATTTACCTCAAATCCATGCATTTTATAGAATAAAATGTATGTCTACTTCCCATCCACTCAAAAATATAAACTTATTTGGCTAAATCAGCTCAAATCATTTGGGAATATATTGTAAATACAAATAAAATTCCACATGCATTATATATAGACCACTCAGGTAAAAACAGTATGTTTAATTTGATAAAGAAAAGAATTCAGTTATAATGACATTTTAACCTTAATTGTCTTGAGGACCCTCTGTTTTGGTTTGGTTCCCTTTAAAACAGTTTTTATCAGCCCGGTGCTTTCCACTTATATTAGGACTCTAATTACCAGAATTTCCAATTAGTACAGTAGATGAATGTGTACAAAAAAGCTAAAACTGGTCCTCCAAAGCATTTAGTAGGTATTAGGTGCTATGAATAAACTGAAAAGAAACTGGTGTATTAGGTTAAGGAAGCCCCCTTTAAAAAAATATCCACACAAAACCCTACAAAACATGCTGCTGTTTTAAATAAACTATTTACAATATTTGTTTAACTTAACTTAACCTTCATAGGGGTAAATGTGCCAACTTATTTAAAGTTTCAGTCACTAATACTCAAGTATCAGTTCAACATGGCCTTCTATGTACAGTATGTTTAAAGCATAACTAAGTCTCAGGTCCATTATATGGTCTACTCATCAGACCATAATGGTTAAAAAATCAGCCATTTGTTGAAAATATGTATACATAATACAATTTTCACAGAGATGTTTGTATCTTGTTGTAAAAATAAAAGATACATTTGACTTATTACAAATACATATTATTACAAGAACAAATACATACATATCTTAAAAGGCTTATAAATGTGTTTATTCATCTACTGACTGCAACACAGCCAGTATTATGGGGCAGAGAAGTTTAATCACTTATTTTGATTGACATCATGATTCCATTGCTACCACTGGGATAATTTTTAGATGCAAAATAAGCTAGTAACAGCACAGCTCAATAATAAAATATCTTCTTTCAAACAATGTCAGTTACTGCCTAAAATAATCGTAGAAATGTCTTATTGTTTTGATTAAATTTAATTTATAAACCTGCTGCTGTCAGATTAATAGGATCTTCAATTACCAAACAGTCCTATTGAATTATACTTTTCAAAAAAAATAATTTTGTAATTAGAAATCAATTATACCATGTTAATGACAAAAGAGCCTCGACTCCAAGAGATCTGTTTAACTGGCAAAAAGATAAGCAATATGAACTGCTCTTTTCTATTACCTCCCCTTTGTGGTTGGCATATAGTACATTCACACAAGGTGAAAAAGGAAGAAGTGAACAGAGAGAAAGAGATTATGCATATATAGACAGTCACTACAGTACTTCTGTATATGACATTCCTGTCACATTCCCAGTTACATCTGTTGGTTGCAAAACAGGCTATATATCTTACAACTAATAAATTTATCTTACCAGAAGTTTTAATACATTAGAACCCAATTTATCATGTTCCTGACTTCAATGTAAATCTAATAGGCTTTGCAACTACGGTAACAGCCTTCTGTGTATCTGCCTTCTGCTAAATTTGTGCATGCCAAAACTTCAGTCTTTCCCAGAAGTCATTCAAAGTCACATTCTTTATAAAAACCAAAATGTTTGCTACAGATTCTACATTGCCATTTCTCCATAAATTTCTCTTCTTTCCCATGATGTCAAAATCAAAAAATGATCAAAAATAACTATCTGACAAACCCAAGATTGATAATTGAAGTGAGTCAGCTAGGAGCAAAGGTATTTGAGATAAAACAGTTTTAAATTATTTTCAAAATTGCAGCAAGGTGGGTGCTGCATGTTCTTTTAAGAGGAGAGCATTCAATAAGATAAAAACTATTTCATAGAAAACTTATCATGGTATCATGCCCCATAGATCTGATAGCAGCAGAATAGTAAAACTAATCTCTTTTGTCAAGTTGTGATTCATTTATCAATTTCTGCTTCTACAGGGATGAAACATGGAATCCAGCATTTTCCCCAGGGATGCATCAATCAAAGATAGTTAACTGAGAACTAGCAGGGACATCCACAATGGGAAACCAAAAAGGACAAATTGTAAGTATGACCATTCATCAAAGTCCTATTCCTTTCCACATGCATAATATGTTGACATACATAAACAGAATGGGGGGGGGTTGTTAATTATGCAGTCAAACCTACTTTTTTGTTTCCATCTACTCCAAATGCATCTAAGTGGTCAAATTTAAAGATTCCTCTTACTTCATCAAACTAGCACTCCTTCTCCTAGCATAAGTTATTTAATACATTGTGTTTTTTAAACCCTTCATAACTGGCATGTCAGAAGATTTATTTATTTATTTGTTTGTTTGTTTACTTATTTGTTTATTGAATTTTTAGGCCACCCAACTAAACTAAATAACTAAATAACTTTAACTAACCAAATAAGATGTATTTAACCCTACATTGTCCTGTTGATTTGTGGGTTTGTTTGCATTAACTGACTAGCTAGAAAGAAGAAAAGTTGATCTGTGTCAGAGCATTGCCTCCACAAACAAATGCATACATAATCAAGTGATTTTCACAATGGACACCTTTTCTAACTAATCACTCAGAGCCAGTCAAAAGAATTCAGGCTACAGCAGCCCCATGACATTAGACTATTCAGTCACAATTTCGTGTGATGGCAAATGATTTTTTTGGAATTTGGTGAGTAAACAAGGGCAAGCATAGTTTGATTAATTGGTTGGCTAATGCTCAAGGCCTGAATCAAAATTTCTATCATAGGTTAATCATTAGAGAATGATCCTCAGATGTTGATTTGAAGGCTCACTGCTAAATGAGTAGGTATATTTCACAGTACCTTTAAGAAAAAGTAATCATGTAATATTAAAACAGATCTATTTGTCATGCCTTGAATACAGGTGGAGACTGGTGTATAGAAACAACTTTTAAGGACCCTTTATATGCTTTTTGCAGAAAAAAATACAGTTATGATTTGTTATTTGGATGGTTAGAAAAACTATTTGAATAATAGAAAAATGTGAGTGTTTATTTGCAATCATGGAACAAGAGATAATTTAGTAACTGTACTTATATTTGGTACAAAGGAAATCAGAACCTTATTTTATTTTTTTTATTTTTGATTCTTTGTTTCTGACTTTTTCCTTCCTTCCTTCCTTCCTTCCTTCCTTCCTTCCTTCCTTCCTTCCTTCCTTCCTTCCTTCCTTCTTTCCATCTTTTATTAGTTTGGGTTAGTTTTTATGTGTTTTATAAAATTTTAGTTAAAAAATTATATTTATAAAACCTAATGGACAATAATCATGTAAACACTATTGCTTATGATAATTTTAGCCAGCCTTGGGTCCTCCATATACCTTGGACCTAAACTCTCATTTTACCTGACTGAGGACTATAGCCCAACTTCTTCCGAGAACACTTGACTAGGGAAAGTTGGTTTATTTGCCAATGGTGATGTAAGAACATGAACTAAGAGATTCCAGCATTAAGATGAACAGTCTGTGAAAGAATTCACTGTTTTTGTTTATAAAATTTTGACTGGGAAAATACCGCCTATATACATTGCCAGTAGAACTATATATTTGGTGGGGAAATAAATCTCAACAAAAGTATCAGTTTTGCCATTAGCACTCAAACTCACACAGAGAATGGGTATATTATAAGTTTTTATAGGATAATGAATAGATTTGCTGTTCTGTTGCAATGCATAATGTAAAGTAATAATTTCAACATAGGGTCATTTCTGTCTGGTCAAGAGAAGGCAGAGACTTGTGACTTGTTCTACTGTTAACAAGAAAAACAAGATGCTAAATTTGACAACTATGACACATTTTCTCATACATTATGCCCTCTAAAGGTCTGACACAAAAAATAATAGGTATGTTTATAATCTGTCCCAGCCAACTGCTGTGCCTCTTTTATACTATAGTCATATAAGATTTCACTAGCAATACAAATATGATATATCAGAGTTCCTGGCAGATAGAGCTTTACAAATGTTTAGCATCAGGGTGTTGATGAGATTAAAATGGGAACATTCACAAGCCCACAAGCAAGTGGTTGGAATCTTGAAAACATGCCAGCATGATAAAATATCAGATTTTCAAGAAGTAAAATCAGCAGTTAGTGTGTGGAAGGAAGATGCTTGGAGAACTAAAGTATATATTACAGAAAATGTTTTCCTGTTTCTGTCTTTATTTCTATGTTGCTAGATGCTGCAGTAAATTCAGACTTTTTTTCTACCAGAATAAAGTACTCCAATAGGTAACATTGACAGATATTTCTGACTTTAATATCTTAATGGTTCTTTCAGTGTGGTTTTTATTGAATGTGATTCTTTTCACATACAGAAGGGTATAAAATATTTATTTCTTATCAATCAGAAATGGTATTGGTATTTATATTTAATTTGGTACATAATTAGAAATGGGACATTGTAAAATATAAATATAGGACTAACTAAACACCAAACCAACCATTGATTATTAATTGATTCAGAGAAATTGAAATGATTTATTTCAAACATTTATCTCTCTCCTAGATATAGAGTTGGATTCTAATTCCTAAAAAAAAAACCACTCCTATATTAAACAATTTCATGAAAGTTATGTACCAGTAGTAACTAACAGCATCTCTGTTGAACAAATTTTATAAACTACTAGCTGATGACCCAGCGTTGCCCAGGTATAGTCATTCCTTTCCTTCACTTGCTTTCCCTTCCCTTGTGTTCCTCATTTCCTTTCCCCTTCCCTTCCTCTTTTCCTTTCCTTTCATTCCCTTTCCTTCAAATTTACATCTTTCTCCTTTCCTTTTCTTTCGCCTGCCAGGAATTGTGGTGGGAGGGATGGCTTGGACCGGCAAGACTGGCAACAGAATGGCTTGGGTCGCTGGGACAGTTTGCCCCGCCACCGGGAGTGGCAGCAAGATGCCTGGGGACAATCGGAGGGCTTGGCCCCCACTGTTGCCGCCTTAGCTGACCAGTTTAAAAATGCTGATGTGGCTGTGCTGCTGTTGGCAGCCCTCTGCACAATCAGCTGTTTGGCGGAGGCGGGGCCAGGGCTGCATCAAACAGCTGATTGTCAAGAAGGCCGGCAACAGCAGCAGAGACACATTGACATTTTAAAGTGGGCAGCCACAGAGGTAGCAGCATGGGCCTTATCTGTTGGCTGCCTTCTTGACAATCAGCTGTTTGGTAGAGGCGGGGGCCAGGGCTGTGCCAAACAGTTGATTGTTGAGAAGGCAGGCAACACATAAGGTCCATGCTGCTGCTGCCTCCACCTCCTCCTCCTCCTTGTCTGACAACACAAAAAGGTGACCCCACTGTGAAGCGATGCTGCCGGCAGCAGCAAAAATATCTTCCTCCTTCCCCACCACCCCTGTGGTACCTATCGCTCCTGTCTCTTTAAACTGCTTGCATGGATGTTCCCCCAGCGCTAACTAGAAAATGGCCCAAACAGCACATTGCCACCCTATTAGGTGATTTCCTCTTCCTTAGTCCTCTGCGCAAGCAGTTTAAGGAGACAGCAGCGATAGCTACCAGAGGCATGGTAGGGAAGGACGAAGACAATTTTGCTGCCGCCGCCATCATCGTTTCATGGTGGGGTTGCCAGGCAAGGAGGAGGAGGTGGTGGAGGCAGCAGCAGCAGCAGCTGCTGGCATAGCCTTTGCAGGAGGAGGATTTTTTTTGGGGGGGGGTGACAGCCGGTGGCAGCGAAGTACCTGCGAAGTGCCGCTGGCGACATTTCCGGAGCAGGAGTCAAGTTGAGGGGCAGTTTTTCTCTCGCTGTCACTGGCCATCACACGCCCCCAAAATCATCCTCCTGTAAAGGCTAGGCCAGCAGCTGATGGTGGGGAAGGAGGAATCCTCATTCAACCAAATTTCTCTGTACATGTGTAGCAGAGCTCGGCTGCTCAAGAGCCTCTGCACATGCACAGCGGATTGCAGCTGGGAATGTCCACTTTGGAACCGTTTAGTGGGGGCAAAGACCCCCCAAAGGCATTTGTGACCCCATCAGTGCTGATCTTACAATGGTAAACTGTGTATGTGCCAATTTTGGGTGAGATTGGTTGCTCCATGTAGGAGCGTATAGAGCACATACACACACACTCGTCCCACCACACTTCTCTTTTATAGATATAGATAAAATAAATACACGGAGTTTTCAGGATCAACATTCAAATGAAATCAGGTTATTTTCTTGCTGAGGCTGGTAAACAGCCAATTAGAAAAGAGTCAAGGAAGATATGAAGTAATCATCTTAATGTGATTATTGCTGTGAGGCTATTAATACATGCAAGAATGAAAAGACTCTGAAATTTCCAGAACGAAGGAATGACTGGTGAAGACGACAGAACTCGAAGAGGTGGAAAAATTGATTTAGAGAAAAACCAACAACTACATTCATCAGTTGACTGCAAATTTTTGCTGAAAAAAGAAGAGAAAATCAACTTACTGTTTTTGAAGATTAGAAAACGTAGATTATGGAAAGAAGGAAATTATGGTATAACTTTAGGGAGAAGGCAAAAATATACATGTATCTGTAACCACCGTCAAGAAGATCAGAACCTGCCCGCTCCCGACAATAAAAATATAAAACAAGATAAAAGCATTTAAAACAGTTCAAATACATCCAAATTGATCCATTAATTCTTTCCTGCAGAGGATGCGTTCTGAGTTTTCAGGACTTTTGCACCACTGAACAACTGGAAGGCGATCTCTTCGTAGAACCTCGACGCTCCACGCTCGAACAAGCAGCCAAAGAGGAGTGGATCTTCCCCTGTGCAAACAGCCAGGTCCGAGTAGCCGCTGGGTCCCGGGTTCAAGATCCAGGGCGCCTTCCAGGAACTTTCCTCCAACGGAGAGGGGTTCACGTAGATGCCCAGATCCGCGCGCTTCTTTCGGTTGGTGGGATGGGAGAAGACCAGCCACGATTCGGAGGTCTTTGACGAGGCCAAGGAAGACTCAGACCCCGGTTGTGGGGAAGGGAAACTGACCACGCTGCCCTGGCAACCGGGGGGAGACTCCTGCAGCTTCTGAGACTTGAAGGGGGCTTCGAAGAGGCATCCCCCATCCCTGCTGAAGACCTCAACTCGATATCGGTCATTGCTGCGGGCGTTACAGTATAACACCGGGCTGTTATCCCGGTCCACCAACTCAGCCAATTGGCACTCCGACGCCTGCAGCGGTTTTTGGAGAAGGTGGCCCTTCGACCACGTCTTGCCACCGTCGTCGCTGTAGAAGGCGAAGGAGTGAGGTTGGGTGTAACAGCAAAGCGGGTATCCAAACAGACGTCTGTGGATGTAGTAAGCGTAGGCCGGGACGACCAGCCGCCCGGAGCTCAGCTGCACCCCGTGGCCCGGTCCCACGGCAAACGTGGCCCAGTTGCTGACATCATCGCCAATCACCTCTTCGGTCAGGTCCGTCATTGGGCTCCAAGTGCGTCCGCCGTCTTTGCTGGAGACGTAGCCCAGCCTGGCGGCGTTTTTGCTCCTCCAGATCTGGCATCTGTTTGTGACGTGGTCGAGGACACAGATGAAGAACAAGAAAAGGGTGCCTTCCTTCGCGTCGTACACCGGACACGGGTTCATGGTGCGGTATTCGGATAGGACAGCGGTCTCCAGAGTCTGCAGGGGACCCCACTGGAGAGGAGATATGAAAACAGTCAAGATATGGAAGCGTCCATCAATTCCGGGGACAATCATCTCGGATTTCTTGGGCAAAGAGAAAGAAAAGACTTGGGACCTGTTTCAGCCCTTTTGCACTAAACTCGGGGTCTGCAACCTGAAACACTCAGCCACTTCTTGCCACACACCTCGGGTGTGTTGTTCACCTTTCTTTCTCTCTCTGTCTCTCTCTCTCTGTCTTTCTTTCTCTCTGTCTCTCTCTCTGTCTTTCTCTCTCTCTCTCTCTCTTTCTTTCTCTGTCTCTGTCTCTCTCTCTCTCTCTCTCTATGTCTCTGTCTCTCTGTCTTTCTCTCTCTCTGTCTCTCTTTGTCTCTCTCTCTGTCTTTCTTTCTCTCTGGCTCTCTCTCTCTCTCTCTCTCTATGTCTCTGTCTCTCTCTCTGTCTTTATGTCTCTCTCTGTCTTTCTTTCTCTCTTTCTCTCTCTGTCTCTTTCTTTCTCTCTGGCTCTCTCTCTCTCTCTCTCTCTGTCTCTGTCTTTCTTTCTCTCTGGCTCTCTTTCTCTCTCTATGTCTCTGTCTCTCTCTCTCTCTCTCTGTCTTTCTTTCTCTCTCTCTCTCTATGTCTCTCTCTCTCTCTCTCTATGTCTTTCTTTCTCTCTGGCTCTTTTTCTCTCTCTCTCTATGTCTCTCTCTTTCTCTCTGGCTCTCTCTCTCTCTCTATTTCTCTGTCTCTCTCTCTCTCTGTCTTTCTCTATGTCTCTCTCTGGCTCTCTGTCTTTCTTTCTCTCTGGCTCTCTTTGTCTCTCTGTCTCTTTCTTTCTCTCTGGCTCTCTCTCTCTCTATGTCTCTTCTCTGTCTCTGTCTTTCTTTCTCTCTGGCTCTCTCTCTCTCTCTATGTCTCTCTCTCTGTCTTTCAACTGCAGTGCTTTACTTAACAATTGTGGCAAAAAAAGGTCGTAAAATGGGGCAAAACTCATTTAACAATGATCTCACTTAGCAACGGAAATGTTAGGTTCAATTGTGGTCGTAAGTCGAGGACTTACCTGTACTATGACATGGGACAAAAAGACAATTGTATGGGGTGTTCTGAATCCATCTGAAAGGCGGTGGTGTGGCCTTTCGGCTGCCGGCCCCTCCAGCAACTGAATCAGAGGAGGAGGAGGAGGCGTGGGAGTCGGGGTCAGCATAGAGGCAACCTGGGAGCTCCGAGGTGGAAGAGGGGATGGAGCCGGCAGAGAGAGAGAGACGGAGGCAGAGCCTGGGCCGGCCATCAGCCCTCAGATGGAGTGTCGACAGCCCCCAGGTCTGGAGGTGGCTGATGAGGAAAGGGAGGAACAGCCGGGCCCAGTGCCTGATGCGCAGAAGGCAGAGGAGAGGAGAGCTGTGGAAATCTATGGGCCGCTCCTCGGGACGGAAGAGCCACCGCTGCTAGCGAAGCCCCACCCGAGCTCTGGGGATAAAAGGCAGGGGGCGGAGAGGAATAGGTGGGGCAGACAACTACTCATCTCCCTACCGGATGGACTTGTTAGCCTGCGGTGAGAGAGAAACTTTTTGCCGGGGCTGCCGGCGCTCCTAATACAGGAATCTTTTGAGTTCACCTCAGAGGGTTTGTTGTGTTTGGGGAGCTGGGTCGGAACAGCACGAGTTGATTTTTCCCATACAGTACCCTCTGCTTGAAACACTGACTGCCAGTCTAACTCCAAGTCCTATTTAAAATGTCACTATAAGCTCGGAGGAAAGCTGCTCTGAAAGGCAACGTGACCAACTCTTCACCACCGTGCTCATTTCTCATTGTGAAAAGACACAACGACAATACTTTGCTGTCAGGCTTATGCAACAATCAGAAGCTGCTTCTGCACATCTGGGAGGAAACTACAGTACTATTTCTGTTCGTTTTCTCCCTTTGGATTAAATCCATTTATCCCCAAGCTACTCCTATTCTTATTTATTAATTAGATTTTTGTCCCACCTTATTTTTTTTATAAATAACTCAAGGCAACTTCCTCCTCCAATTTCCCCCACATCTTTTTTAAGTCTAATGCATAATGAAAATATTATAAAAGAACCACCACAAGAATATTCCTCTCGTGAAGAAGGACATTACAACTCCTTCCACTGAGGGCAAAAGAAACAAACTTTCAGCAAGCTAACATTAAGGTGACCTTGAGATTAAACTAGGTTATTATGCAAGGAGCTTAGGGCTATCACTAGTGATCCCCACAATGTTGGAAAACATCCTTGGAAATTATGTAATTTTCAGTTCAGCTGCTTCTTAATTGGAAGCCGGGAGTTACCTTAGCAAAGAGAAGACGTCGTATGAATTACGCACACAATTTGGATCCACTTGCAGATTCTTTTGGACTTCTGAGACACCCTTAAAGACAAACAAGACGGTACATAAACATTTTTTTGCTTTGGTAACACTGAAATTAAGGTCTGTCTTCCTAATTAAAAAATTCCACTCGCATGTTTTGTCCATACAGTGTTTACAGCCTACCCTTTACATGGGATATTCACGTTTACCAACCTTCTCTCTTTATCCCCAAGTTACTCCTATTCTTATTTATTACAGTGGAACCTCGGTTCACAAACACTTCTGTCCGCAATCAAATCGGTTCACAACCAAAAAAAATCAGCTAAATGTTCGACTCGGTTCAAGAACAAATCCTCGGTTTGCAACCAAACTTCCTGAGGACGAAGAAATCTCAGGAGAGAAAACCCCTGAAGGAGGAGAGCGTCCTTCCATCATGGAGGCAGACTCTGCCGCAAAATAGCAACCTCTCTCTCGCTCAGAATCGACCAACTGAACCGTTTTCTCTGTTGTTCCTGGTTTTCCCAGTGTTTGTATTCAAGGATTTTACTGCTACACTGTGATTTCTGTGGCATATTTAACTACAGGGCTGTATTTGTGTGCTTCAAAATCTTAAAAAAACAATAGCGTTCATCGAGGTCTGGAACGGATCGATCGTATTTCCATGCAACCCAATGGGAAAATTTGTTTCGGTACACACTCAACTCGGTTCACAACCAAAGTTATGGAACGAATTGTGGTCGTGAACCGAGGTTCCACTGTATATCTGCAGGATGTGATAAAAAAAAAGGCAATCTAGCAGTTGCAAAAGTATATTTGAAAGCTTTTTGACCAATTCTATACAGCCACAAAAAATTCAAAGAGCCTCCATTACCAGGAGCTGAAGATGAGAGAATCTTTATTCGTCCATCACATCTCGAAAGCACCAAGTTGGGAAAGAGGTTAGACGAGAAAGAGCCTGATGAAACTGCATTTCTGATTCATTATTAACTATGAGAACTACAGGCTATTAATTATCTTCCTGACTGCATAGTAATTAATGGTTAATTGTCACTGGTGCATTTCAGCACCTGCTCTGGGCCTGTCTTAGCTAGGAGAGAAGGAATTTCTGAAAATACGGCTTAGGAAGAACAAAGTAAAATAGTTCAGAGTGTAACCAAAACTAAAATATAATTATTTTCCATTCATCCAGGAAGCTAATATGTTCTTTTCCTTCAAATTTTTGTCCTGTTTTGGGTTTTCTAAGATCTGGGATCAACAAATATATGAATGACATTCCTTAAACAATATATATAGAATTGATCCTGAAGATGAAACTGAAATACTCTGGCCACCTCATGAGAAGGAAGGACTCCCTGGAGAAGAGCCTAATGCTGG
>JANHJO010001031.1:163878-176088 GCA_032468235.1 Pseudoxyrhopus heterurus | reverse complement strand
CTTCATTCATTCTGGCGCTACTCGTACTAGCCTTCTGCTCATCCCCAGTAGCATATTGGACACCTTCCGACCTGAGGAGCTCATCTTCCGGCGTCATATCATTTTGCCTTTTGATACTGTCCATGGAGTTTTCATAGCAAAGATAGTGGAGTGGGTTGCCATTTCCTTCTCCAGTGGATCACCTTTTGTCACAGCTCTCTGTTATGACCTTGGGTGGCCCTGCACCGCATAGCTCATAGCTTCATTGCACTATGCAAGCTCCTTCGCCACGGCAAGGCAGCGATCCTTGAAGGGGAAAAATACATATAGGTATTACACAGATAGATAAAGAAATTCCTTCATTTAAAATATAGATAGTAAAAAAAAATAAAAAGTTTGCATATTGCACAGATGGGAATACAACAAAATATATAAGAATTGTTTTACATACAAATGCACATACATATAAACATGTACATTGTGTTTCTGATAAAATAAAAATTGATGTGGAGTAGAACTTGGAAGTGCATCAGTTTAATTCATCTAGTACTGAGTAACATATAGGTAAAGAAAATGGTATCTCAAAGAAATAACACATTATAGATACAAAGAAGGTAAAGCATTTATTTTTTTATTTTATTTATGAAATTTGTTTGCCTCACTGCCAAGAGCCATTATATTTGTAGTGTATTTATGTACAATGTAAAATAGGTATTAGTTAAAGTGATATAATTGACATACGAATACTATTTGCTGTTACACGAAGAATTCCACAGAATGAACTTTTGTATAGAAATGCATATAATTGTACTGCTAGTAATACAATGGGTTGGATGGTATTTACTTTCATTATAGAAGGGTGTTTGTGTATTTGTGTGTATTTATAAAGGAGGTACTAGCAACTTTTTAATACAAGGAATGTACATATTTATCTATGCATATTTGATGGGGATGCCACAATGTCCTTGATGCAAATAGGCTGACATTTTCAGTTTGTTTTTTTCCTTTGGGCAATTATCAAAATATGTACTTTGTCAAGAGATTTTAATAGTACAAATTATCTAAAGGGTCCCTGTCACTTTCACATTCAGTCAAATCAGTAATTTGTTCTGGTCTATTTCCAAATCAGACTACCATTTGAAAAATAAATCAGAGATCTGTAACTTCTATGATTTATTTTGCCTGAAATCTTCCCTATATCCTTTTAGATGGAATCTAAAACCCAGATAAATTACTACACAGACTTGTTCCAATGTATGCAATTTCTAATTTAAGGATGAGAACTGTCCAATTCAAAGCATAACTACTTTCAGAAGGCCTTTACTGAATACTTTTGAGTAATCTTAGGGCAGGGGTATCAAACTGGCAGCCTGTGGGCCGGATACATCACACACAGGCCACGCCCACCCCAGCTCCGTGAATGGTAAAAACATCGTGAAACATCATATGACAGCAACATGATGCAGTGAGTTTGACACCCATGTTTTAGGGCAGTGATGGTGAACCTTTTTGAGATCACATACCAAAATGCATGCGTGCGCACACACATGCCACTGCACCCATAATGCAAAGCACATGACCCCCTGTGCATGCACGTGTGGCCCCTGTGCATGCACACACAATCCCCCATGCATGCATGCGCGACGCCCTGTGCATGCACGTGTGACCCCCCCACGCATGTGTGCATGACTCCCCCGCACATGCATGCACAACCCCGGGATTTCTAGGCCCAAAAAGAGCCAAAAAAAAGCTGATCGGCGCTGCCGTGCCAATCAGCTGAGCTTCACATGCCCAAACCTGTTGTTAAATTTAATAAATGGTTCAGGCGAACCAGCAGCTAAATTTAACAACCAGTTCGGGCATTTGAAGCTCAGCTGATTGACATGGCAATGCCGATCAGCTGTTTTTCAGCTCTTTTTGGGCCTAGAAACCCCGGGGTTGCGTGTGCATGTGGGGGGCGAGAGACCGCGCACATGCATGGGGATGGGGGGAAGCGTGCGCATGTGCAGTGGAGCAGGGCTGGGCAACGGCTCACGTGCCAGCCGACATGGCTCCACGTGCCACTTTGGACACGCGTGCCATAAATTTGCCATCACAATCTTAGGGTTTAGGGATTCATACTAAAGTATATGGTCAAATGCTAATTTCGACATTAAAAGGATGTAAACAGTAATATTCTATTATATATGCTATCCTGAAGCTCTTAAGAATGTTCATAAATGAATTAGGATATGGACACTGAACTTTGCTGACAATGGAATTGTTTGGAGAGATTAAATTTTAAAAGGGCTGTGAAGACTCTAAAACACTATTTTTCAAATTTGACAATTTTAAGATGTGCAGACGCTCCCAATTCTCCAGCCAGCATGCTGACAAAGGATACCAAAAGGATATAGCATTAAAACCATCATAATGCAACAACAAAAACATCAGCACCAAAGGAATAGTCAAAAGATCCACATCTGTACAAGGAGGATCCCCACCATTTTCAACTGTACACTATATTCCCATGAAACAAATGACTAGAATATCAATAATAAACATGCATAAAACATTTTTCCTATAACAGTGGAGACATCACTGACAATCACCACATTCATCAGAGAATTTAAAGTATCACTATTTAATCAAGATTTGCTCTTACTTAAACATCACGTAACCTTTCTTTTCTCCTATATCTCCTCAACAAGTAATGTGTTTTGTTCTTGTGTTTACCCAGTCAGATTTTCCTCTCTCTTTTTTTTTTTGGTAAATTGATTATTTAAGCCTATGATCATTTTCCATTAAATTGCTGCAGAAATGCCAGAGAGGCATTATGATTTTTTTCACTCCAGCTGAGCTAAACCAGAAGGAAATTCAGAGTAATTGACCTTGTTGTTCAGTGAATTGTACAGGACTTCACTACCCACTATTTTATGCCACTCACTTCCCTTCTTGCATCTTCTAATGTCATGCCCTTTGTGTGTATATTCTGTCCAATACATTCCACAAAAAGAAAGGGAAGAGAAAAACGGAGTATTGCAAACACAAACACATTAAATACATTGAGCCCATTACACCTAAAATTCCAGAGCCAAGCAAATCTTGTACTGTAAATTGGGTGGTTAAAATAAAATGTTCCAATTATTGTAATGAATTAGAATCCATTAAGAGCCAATACATCAATTTATGGGGGGGAAAGTATAACATGCAAATGCTACATTGAACAAATAATAGAAAGCAGAAGTTGGCAAACTTTTCAAGTCGTAGAAGCCAGGGTAAGCTTCCATTCCGAGAAAGCAAACATCCTTTTTTAAAAAAAAAATGCCAACATCTCTTGGGAGCATTAAGTCTTATGAAGCTTTTCACATTTTTATATAAATTTTATTTATATAAATATTATATATTTTATATAAATGCACTGAAATCTAATATATTCTTAAATCTCATATATTCTTGCATTGTTTGATAATCTTGTGAAATTTCAACTATGAAAACTGCTTTAACTACTGTGGTGGGCTCCGGTTCATCCTAAAGACCGGGTGGGCATGGCTGGGGGGTCATGTGACTGAGTGGGCATGGCCAGTTCAATGTCACTCACAGCAAGGTGGGGTGGTGCAGGCGGGCAAAGCAGAGGTTGCCAGAGCTTTAGACTTAATGATGCTTCTTGCTGGGTCTTGCTGCCCGACACTCAGGGGTTTTTAAACAGCCAAAGCCACCTTGTAGAGGTGGCGAAGCTAAGGAAGGGCACTCTGAGAGGTAGCAGGAGAGATCGCAACTCTCCTGCTTAACCCCAGAGCTTTTTTCTCTCTATGCCATGACGAGGAGAAGAGGCAGTCTAAGATGGCTGCCACAAAGCTGGGACAGCAGATGACCATCTAAGCAAAGTGTAGGAGTGGACTTTGGTGAACAGTATGTGAACTGGGTTAGAAGAATTCTTTCTATTCAAATTTTAACCCCAAAGGAATTCAGGAGAACTGAACTGAATGCAGCCGCCGCTTTTTGCCAGCATGAAGGGCCTGCAGCACCCGCCACCCTGCCAGATGAAACAGAGCTGGGAGAGGAAGCTGGAGGCTTCTTGTGCTGAAAAAAAGTGGTGGAGGCTGCAGGCTTCTCATGCCGGCAAAGAGGTGGTGGCTGCAGGCTTCTCACGCCGGCAAAGAGGTGGTGGCTGCAGGATTCTCGTGCCACTTTTTGCTGGCACAAAGGGCCTGCAGAAGTTGCCTCTTTGCTGGCTGGAACTGAGCCAGGAGTGGCGGCTGGAGGATTCTTGTGCTGGCAAAGAGGTGGCAGCTGCAGGATTCTTGGTGAGGGGGACATGGCGAGCCTCAGCTGCCTTTCAGGTCCTTCTCTGGGCTACCACCTGTTTGACTTCTACTCCGCCTTGGGTCCTGCATCTAGCCCGCGACAAGGCCAGTGGATGGGCAAGCAGGCAGCCCTAGGGGAGGCATTTTCTCTCAGGCCTCACAGAAGGCCCTGCGGAAACTGAAGCTGGGCCTGAAAGGTGGCTGAGCCTAACCGTATGTCTCCCCCCCACTGAGGGAGTCCTTCGGCTGAGCTCAGAAAGCCTGGAATGGATCTTCCTTCCCCGGCATCAGCCTTACCTTCTAGCCATGGGGCTTACACCATTCTCACAGTGATGGCCTGGCATGCAGGCAGAGGCCCCGGGGAAGGCCAAAGCCAGGGACTGGTGCATTACGTGACCCGAGGTGAAGGGCAAGCAGGCAGTATGCAGAGGGAGCCCCCAGGGAAGATCAGGGCCAGGGACTAGCAGATTCCTTGACCCGAGACAAAGGGCGAGCAAGCGGCATGCGGGTGGAAAGATGACGAAAGCCAGACCTGAAGGCAGCCGAGCCTTGCTGTGTCCACCCTGAGGCAGCACTTCAGCTGAGCACCTTACCTTTGTGGGCAGCTGTGGTGAGCAGAGTGGGCGAGGCACAGAGATCAGCTGGGCCACGTGGTGGGGTTTGCCAGTTTGCCGAACTGCACAGAATCTTAACAACTGGTACACCCGAACCAGTGTGAACCAGCAGCAGCCCATCTCTGTTCAACTATCTACTTTATCATGATGCTCATGGCTGCTATGCTGCTGAGTCCTTACATAAAATCTAGATCTGAATGTATAACTTTCAGCAACTTTACAGTGACCCTATTTTCTTAGAAAAAAATAAAGGACAAAGTTGAAAGAGGTCCATAGGGATTAAACAATATGTTTATAACTTTGCTTTCTAAAAGAACATTGAAGAGCAAAACTAAGAAAATAAATAATTAAATAATTCTGAAGAACAGTTTTCTGAAATAAGGAACTGTTCTTTATAATAAATGCATATGATCACTGTGAGGGTGCGGCAGCTCAGCAGTTAAAGATACTGAGCTTATCAGCTGGAAAGCTGACAGCCCAGGTTCAAAACCCAAATGCTGCATGACAAGATGATCTTCTGTTCTTGCCCCAGTCCTGCCCACCTAGCTGTTCAAAAACATGCAAATGTGAATAAATCAATAGGTACCACTTCAGTGGGAAGGTAACAGGGTTCCATGGTCCTTGACATGTAGTCATGCTGGTCACATGACCACAGAAATCACTCCACTGGCTCCTTTGGCTAAGAAAGGGAGGGGAGCACCACTCCCTAGAGTTGGACATGACTGGACAGGGGAAACTTTCACCTTTAGCTTTGTCGTCATTGTAAATATAAATATAATTATAAATATAATATATAATTATAAATATAATATATAAATATATATATAAATACAAATATAAATAAATATATTAATCTTGGGCTCACAATTGTTTTGTACTAGTTGCTCAGTCTGGACACAATGTTAGTTCTAGATCAAGGGTGTCAAACTCACATCATCATGGCTGCCTCACATGACATATCAGAACTTTTTTCCCCTTCACTAAACCGAGTATGGGCATGGCCAGCACATGACGCATCTAGCCTGCAGGCCGGGAGTTTGACAGCCCTGTCCTAGATGAATATTTAAACATGGAATGCTATTATTTGCACAGAAACCCTAAAGAATGATTTATACAACAGACTTTAATACATTTAGATCATAAATATAAAGCATGTTTCCAACATGATGCTGGCCCCTTAGGGCACAAAAGTAGACAATGTGCATAAAAGGGCTCCACATTATTGGGAATACCACACAAGAATCCCAACTCATAGAAAGCCTCTATTACACTATTTTGTTGATGACCCTATCCCTGATTCATCAACATGAAATCAGCTATTATTCTAAGATCTTTCTCCAGAATGTTGTTGCCAAGCCTAATCTACCACATATTATATCTCTTTGTGTTTTTTAAGTGAAGAACTATTTGTCTCTGTTAATTTTCATTCTGCTATTTCCAGTCCTTTTATCTAAGTTACCAAAATCACTTTAAATTATATTACTGCCTTCCAGGATATTAGCTATTCTGTCCAATTCTGTATCATTTCTAAATCCAATAAGCATTCCCTCCATACTTAACTAATCAAAATGTCATGGGTACTTTGTCAAATGCTTTGCTGAAATTAAGATATATGACATCCACAACCATCTCACAATTTACTAAGGGAGTTAGATTATCAAAAAATGAAATAATATTTGTCTGGTGAAGCTAATTCATGATAAATCTATGTTAACATTTAGTAATTTGATTATATTGTCTTCACACGTATGGTCCTGTTGTGATCTAAAATCCAATAGAAACTGTTTGAAAATGTTCCAGGGTGCAGCATTTTCTGTGCTTCTGTTGCATAAAAAAGGATCTTTTTTGTGTGCATAAGCAAAGTGTTGTTTAGTATCTTGGCATAATTAACCATGTTGTAGTTCTTTTTGATGAATTTATAGTCCTGAATAAATCAACACAATTATTCCCTCTTCAGATGGAAAAGTCTTGTTTGCTTTTAAAGAAAGCTAAAATATTTTGTCATTATTAACTTGACGCACATAGATGGAAATAGGGACGCTGTACATTAATTAATAATATGTTGCTTCCTCCTTGAAGGAAGCAACTTATTATTTATTAATGTATAGAGTCCCTACTTCTCTCTCTCTCTCTATGTATAAATGTATGTGTATATGTATGTTTATATAGTACACTAGCTGATAACCCGACTTCACCCAGGTATTTATACCTTGAGCAGGGAATGCTGCAGCCTATAATTTCCAGCATTCTTTGCCCGGTTTGCATGCCTTGCCTCTATTGGCTGGATTGGCCGTTGCTGCCTCGTCGGCTGCAGAGGCCTGTGCACATGTGCAGTACAATATTGGTGCGGTGTGCGGAGTTCAGCAGTCTTTTTGGGGGGCAAAGAAGGCCCAACGTCGTTCCTGACACCCAGCGGAGTGCAAGGTATGTGCCTGTCAAGTTTGGGCCAGATTCATGCAGGCATGGAAGAGCCTATTCGGGACATACCCACAAACATACACACCCACAGTCTTTTTTATAGATATAGATTATTTGATCAAAATAAGTTTCATCTGCCAAGATTTGTTCTTGAAAAGTCCAGTCTGACTTCAGATAATTATCACATTGTTTTCAAAATTCTTTCAAATCAATAGTTTTATGGTCTGTTCTAGAGTCTGCACAGTATCAAACTGATTGATATTTCTTTCTCTTGGGTTCACTTTTTTTTCTTTTTTCTTCTCTTTTTTCCTTTTGGAAACTCCAGGGAACAGTTTTCCTTCTCTGGTGATTTGGCAGTTCATCTTCTTCCCAGGATTTCTCAAAAATATTGTATATTTTTTTCAGACAATCAACAAGCTTTTTGAATACCTGAGGGTGAAATTCATCTAATGTTGCAGATTTAAATTTGTTCAATGCATGCACAAAATCCCTCACCTTGTTTCCATCTGTTTCAATTTTAGGTATGCGCTTTCCTCCTACTCTTTACTTTCTGTTGAAATACATACTTTCCGATTGGAATAGACTGAAACAAGTAGAAGTTGAATAGTTCTGCTATTTTTTTTGTCCTGTTAGCTTGTTGATTTTTTCATTGAACAAATTACAAACTCTTTTATTTATCTGTCTTTTATTTTGAACAGATGCAAAGATATTATTCTTAGAATCCATACTAAATTCAACTCTGATTTTCAGCTTTCTTGATACCATGTCTATAGTTCCATACTAGCTGTATCGTATTTTAATGCCACTTGATTCTCCTTCAATATATGAATTACTAATTATTTTGTGTAGCTTATTTATTTGTCTGTTTAAAATATTTATTTATCTCATTTATTACAAACTTTGGGCGGCTCCCAATCAAAAATTAAAATAAGATAAAAACAATATTTTTTCTCATTGAAATGATGTGCAATTGTGCTTTAATTATCTCCTTCTTAAAGGAATTCCCACCTATGTAGGTCTCCTTTTCATTAACTTCTCATAACATAGTAATCTAGTCATTTTGTTAAAGTCAATTTTTGGAAGTCCAAGATAGTGTTCATTACATTCAGTTTATTTTCTTTAAAATTAGGAACCTAATGATACATGGTTATTTCCCCTGAATTTTCCTTCTATTTCCTCTTCTTGACTAAGTTGTCACTATTCATTACTATCATATTAACGATAGTCAGTCCTCTTGTGCTTTCTACTCTCTGACTAACAAACTTGTCAGTTAGACAAGTCAGGAATTTCCTGAAAATGCTAAGCTTATCAAATTTTCTCTCTTAGTGGACATGGGCTTATCAGAGTCCCCTATCACTACTACTCTTTATTTATTAAAAGCTCTGTTCTTGTTCTGAAAAGCATTACCCATATGTCTTCCTTGTTTAGGGGATGCAATAGTAGATAAAAACAATGTACAATTTTATTTATTCATTCCAGAATTTAGCTCAGATGTTCTGTATAGTATTACAAAAGTCATTAATTGGGAATTTTAACCAGCTGTGGCTCCTTTTTATTTACAGTCCAATCATTTTTATCTTTTGGTTCCTTTTGCTCTTTTGATTGAATTGCATACCTTAATTGCTATATTCATTGAAATATAGCAAAATAGCAATATAGGATTCTTTGGAATCATCCTACCAAGTTTCTTTACACTGATTAAATCATATTTTCCTTCTTCTGCTAAAGAATCACCTTGCTAATTTTGCATGCTCTGAACTTCACTGTATAAAGAAATCATTAATTTTACAAGCTGAATTTTTAATCTTTAGTTCCTTCAAAAATGTTGTAAAACTTGATTGTTTTTCTTTTCTTTTTCTTTGTTCCTTCTCACAAAATTCTTCAAAACTTTAACAAGATTATTTTGTAAATCCAATGTATTATCCAGGTCACCTTCTTGCTTTGTTGTTTGAATATCTCTTTTAGCTATTAAGATGTCAGCTGTTTTCTTTTGCATGTCCAGTGCAACATCTTTTATCACCTCATTCTTGTAGCCTGTCATTTTAAAATTTATTTCAAGTTAGTCTTGATCTTGCCAGTTAGAACCTGTTCCTCTTTCATAATATCTTTTAAAAACAATCTATCTATTGAGGCATTTTTCCATGGTAAGGATTCTTTATAATCAATACCCAAATCTTGTTTCAAATTTATCTGAAGCCTTGGTCGATTTGTACCTTTCTTTCAAAAATAATAACTTTGATTAAAAGTTACAATTAAAGAGGTAAAAACTAATATGAACTAAAAAATAAGAGAATAAAAAGTAGAAATAGAAAGTATCAAAATGAACAAAGAAAGAAGATGAGAAAGAAAAATAAGATTATAAAGAAAAAGAAAAGAAATATAAAAAGAAATTACTTCCCCTTCATCACAAGCATAAAAAAACATAACAACTTTTCACTTTCTCTTAAAATACAAGTTATCTCCTCTTTCTATATCTCTTTTCTTATCTTGTCAGCCTTCACAGGTAGTCTAGAGAGGAAACATGATCAGATGAATTAATTCTATTTTATTATAAGACTACATTAACAAAATCTCAAGTTTGAAAGTACAAATTTCTTTTACCACCTTAATAAGTTATTAGTTTATCTGAGCATTTCTCCCTCCCCCATTCCTACATTGCATTATACTCAGGGGTGGGCTCCAAAAATTTTAGCAACCGGTTCTCTGCCTGGTTGCTGGGTGGACGTGGCCATGGTGGGTGCGGCCTAGTCAGCCTCCTGCACCCTGGCGGGGGTGTTTTTGCCCTCCCCAGGCTCTGGAGGCTTTTCTTGAGCCTCCGGGAGGGCAAAAACAGCTTCCCCCAGGCTCTGGAGACCTTCTGGAGGCTGGAAACAGGCCCGTGTTTGGACTTCTGGAACTTCTAGGAGGCCCATTTTTTTCCTCCCCAAGCTCCGGAAGGGTGAAAACGGCCTCCCCTGGGCTCCGGTGGCTGGAAACAGGCCCATTTCCAGCCTTCTGGAGCCTCCAGGAGGCCGTTTTTTATCCTCCCCAAGCTTCCACCCAGGCCCTGCACTTACCTGGCATCCAAAATGGGCCATGTGGGGACTCCTGGGAGGGGCAAGGGGTTCGCTGAACAGGGCAGACCCTTAGCTAGAGAATCGCCCGAACCCATGCAAACCCGTAGCAGCCCACCCCTGATTATACTGGTATGTCTATAAGCAAATTAAATGTTAATTGTGAATTTTATTACTGGTCAGTGACTATAATAAAAAATATTCAAATGTTAAGCTAATCTCATACAAATATGAAGGTTAAAATGTGCAGTATTCATAATAATTAGACTCTTAATTATAATTTAATATATAATTTTTATAATTCAATATTTTCATTTTCATGAAAATGATTTTTTCATTTTCATTTATGATTCTCATTTTCTTCAAAGAGAATAAGCCATATGTCATAATGTGTGCAGAATGTAATATATGTTTATAAATTTTCTTTAATGCTGCCAAAGAAATTGAGTATCAACGATTAAAAAGGTCTGAAAAGCTGCTACTTTGCCAATTATTTCTGAGAGTAATTTCATAAATCTTGGTTTTCTATGAACATATATGCAGGGTTTGTTAATTGTTTAGTACAGTAATACGTTAAATTGCTTTATATTCTATGATTTGGGGGGGGAAATTCTGCCACAATTAAGGTTTCAAAGTATAACAATGTAGCAGTTTCTTTCAGCCATACATTCTCCAGACATACTAAGTTTCTAGAATCCATAGCAAATATGATTGTAGGCATAATGGGTAGCAGGTTCATGGGTATAAAGGAAACCATCTAGAGTGGAACTGGTGGAAAGACTTCTCTGTTATTTACTTAGCTGAATTACCAGAATGTTTTGTTCTAGTTTTCATAATTGCTATAGAATATTCTGCATGCACATACGTTCCAGGACCCCGCCATCTAAGTGAAGTTCTCCAATATGTCACTCAGGGCATTCACATCAAAGGTAATTGGCCGCAAAATGGAAGGTGCAATCAGGCTATAAAACCCCACTCTTTTTAAATGTGTTTCCCTCAGATTGCATGCATATTAAAATGAACAAAGCTTCATTCTCCGAGTCACCATTTTTGAACTCAGTGTCTTTTGCTTCACATGACCTGATGTCATCCATTGGGTAAAATATACCTATATTTGGTCTTTATACAATAACATTTTTAATGACCTTATTTTTTTAAGATTATCACTTTATTTTTTTCCTCCAACATATAACAAAATAACATGAAAAATTAATATGTGAAGAATGTAGTTTACAATAGCTTTATTACTACAAATGGTAATATGTGAAATATTTTTATATTTCATTTAGAATTTTGTGTTTTAAAAGTCTGTCTGGCAGTACAAGACTACAAAATCAAATATTTCCTTAGCTGAAGGGTTATTTATTTGAAATGTAATTCAGGATCAGAAGTTTAAAAAAGTATAAAAAGTAGACAACTTGCACATTAAAATATCCTCCGGATAATAAAGTTTTGGTTTTTAAAGGTTTGTAGGAATACATATTGACTATCAGTTAAAGTTATGTTTAAAGATCTCAGATAAGGCATCTTATATAATCATTACAAAAAGAAGCAATATTTTATAATAAATATTAAAACTATTTCAGTCACTGATGCTGATTTTACTAACTCATTTATTAAATTTCATCAAAGACTACATTGAATTGAGATTTATTTCTAAGACATTTAATGCAAAGTAAATGAAAATACAAAACAGAAATATCTAAACTGCATCATGTATAAGACCATGTGAATGTCAGTGAATTTAAGAACTCCTCTTTCCTTTAGCCTCAACTCTTCTTTAAAATTATCTTTGCAGAAGAGACATGTTCATATTTAATTATTTTAACGACCTCATAAAGACATTTGGAGAAATGACAG
>JANHJO010001031.1:151415-161994 GCA_032468235.1 Pseudoxyrhopus heterurus | reverse complement strand
GAAGGAAGGAAGGAAGGAAGGAAGGAAGGAAGGAAGGAAGGAAGGAAGGAAGGAAGGAAGGAAGGAAGGAAGGAGTTGATATAATGCATCCAAAATACAAATCTCTTAAAAATTCCTGTTTCTCCAAATTCCCAGCCTGTGTAGTTACACCATTTCCCCCACAATTTCTGAGTTTTCAAACATTTTGTTTGCCTTTCGCCCTAGATTATAAAGGCCTAGTTTTAAAAGAATTTCCTTTTCCAGAGTAATATAAAAATTCTAGATGCTATATATTGTTGCGACTTTAGAGGAAGAGGTAAGTTTATCAGTGTACTTATGATTGTTGTAGAGAACAGAAGTCATTTCTTTGTATCCTTTCCTTTTCCTTTCTTTTCTATTTTTCTTTAATTTTTTTCCTTTCTTGCACTTTTGAGATTCTCTGTATTACTTTTTCTCCTTCTTACTTTGTGTTTCTACCTTTTTTTAAATAAAAACTTCATTATATTAAAATACATACTCCTTCTCATACTCCCACTCTCCCCCCTGAATTTAGTAGGAGTACATGCAACCATATTTACTTCCCTTGTATTTATTTGTTGCGTCATTTGGCATCATGACTAAGCATGGACAATGTGGGAAGGCTAATTCTCTTTATAAATGTGTGTAATCTCTAAAATGTACATGGGAAATGCTATATGGTGTGCTCTCTCTCGCTCTCTTCCTCCCTCTTTCCCTCTTCACCAAGCTCCAATGGTACAGGGTGACAAAAGAGGAAACGTGTTCGGGAATCTCAAGTAGATGATATTGACTTCCAGGAAAAGGGTCTTATTATTATATACTATCATAAAAGGGTCTTATTATGTGCGATTATTTGTATTTTTAGTTTCCTTTAATATTTTGCTTGGAAAGTTGGGTAAGAAAATGTAGGTTTAAGCTTTACTTAACTATCTCTGTCTCTACACACACACACACACACACACACACACACACATATATATATTAGAATAATGATTTTGTAGTGATAGAAAGCAATAAAGAAGAAACTAGCATTACCTATGAATTTGTTCCTTACAAGGTTCTAAGTGTGTGTATATGCATATGTGAAGAAACCAAAGAGAAAAAGAGATTTGGATATTATTTAATTTTAGATAAAGATTATTTACATTGTTACATCCCTCATATGACAGCTAAATACAGGAAATAATAACATACAAAAACCCATGAAGAATAAATAAGCGTTTTTCTCATAAGTATAGATGACACTTGAAAAATGCATGCATCTTTAATGATATGTGTTTATCTGGAAAATAAAATTAAAAAGCAGTATGTTTCAATTCCGGGAGCGCTCCAGTTTTCATAACAGCACAACAGACCTAGATAAGCAGTTTGTTATCAGAACTAATATTTGGCTACATTATTTACTTTGCTTAGAACTCCGAACAATTTTAGTTGCTATGGTAGCATCCTTTGCCTAAGGGAGCTTCTCAATGGTGGCCCACAGTTACAGGGGATCATGGAAATTATCCATTTAAAAAATATTATCCAGATAGTTTTCTTCTAGAAATATGACATACCACATAAAGTCTGAAGAATTAGCCTACTCTCTTTCCGTACAACAGTAAAATGTCTTCTCAGATGTTGAACTCACTTTAAATTTATGAGAACAATCTTTAACAATTACATTTCACCAACGCTTAGCCTTTAAGTATCATGTAAATACTGATAGTAAAGGACACTGAAATCTCAGGGTTTACTAGAGCCATTTGACAGGTAATGCAGCTAGCTTTGATTAGGTTATGATCCATTTCAAGAGGTCTACGGGTGGTGCATCCATTTGATATTGTTGAGAACTTTCACATGAGTACCTTCCAAGGTCATTGTTCCAGGAAACAATAAAGCAATTTTTGAGTCTGAAAATACTCAGACTCACAATATGGTAGCAGTCTCTTTGCATGGCAACAACCCGTTTAATTTTCCAGTGGGCACCGTTCTACAGAAGTCAATGGGAATTACACTATTTGTTAACTATGTGAGTCGTTCTTAATTGATATTTCAGGTTTTCTAGATATATTACTTTCTTTGCGTAGCATTTGTTTGCCTGATCTGTCTACTCACAGTTCTAGCATACAGAGTTCAATATGTTTATCTAAAACTACAAACGGTTGTCAATTTACAACCAAATTAGGACTAGAATCTCAGTCATTAAGGAAAGTGATCACTAAGTGAGGAGTCCATGTGAGTATTTCCCTCAATGATTACAATCCCATTCTCTTCCCTCAATGATTGCAATCCCATCCTCTTAATTACCCAGGAAATCCCAACACTTTTCTGAGTAATTAAGAGGATGAGGCAAAAAAAAAAACCCCAACAATTGCCTGCTAAGATCAGCTCTCCTCCATGCATGGAAAGGAACGGCTCCAGTAAACTGCAGCAGCAGAACTTGAATCTTTGGGATATGAGCTCCATTTTTTCATACTACTAAAGCAGTTTGGCTCCCCTCCATGTGCTAAAGTAGGGGTCTCCAACCTTGGCAACTTTAAGACTTGTGGACTTCTACTCCCAGAATTCCTTAGCCAGCTTTGCAGCTTTGCTGGCTGAGGAATTCTGGGAGAAGTCCACAAGTCTTAAAGTTGCCAAGGTTGGAGACCCCTGTGCTAAAGGGAATGATTCAGCAATGGAACTCAGATCTTTATGTTAAACGTTTATAATGCACAATTAAATCAGTAGTTTAGAAAAGACAGTATCTATACCACTAATTTAGAGTCATTGTTTCAGAGTTCTTTTGGATCAGTTTGTGGTTTTGGAGCAATCATCTCTTCGATTGCCAGTTGACTCTTCCAAATCTTCTTTAATTTTTCCCCCCAAAAAATCTTGGGCCTTTTGAACAGAATTCATTTGGAATCTTTTCTATTGGAAAGTAAAAATTCACATGCCAATGATAATTTATCCCAATGCAATGAAATCTTCTGCTTTAGTATCTCAGTAAAAAAAAAGAACATTCCTTTCCGATATCCAAAATTCAAACAGGAATTTATTTTAAAATAGTTGTATCTACATTATCAATCTTCAATTTTATATTAAAATGCTGTTGTAAAATTTGGTCCCTTGTTTTTTTCCTCACATAACACACTGAGACATCCTTTAGATTATAGCAATAGCAATAGCACTATATTTATATACCATCTATCAGGGTTTGCAACCCTCTCTAAGCGGTTTACAATGTCAGCATATTGCCCCCAACAACCTGGGTACTCATTTTACCTACCGCGTAAGGATGGAAGGCTGAGTTGACCTTGAGCCTGGTGGGATTCGAACTGCTAAATTGCAGGCAGCTAGGAGCTGAATACTTAATTACAAAGTACAGCGTTACTTAACCCACTGAGCCACCGAGGCCCAATAAAGATTAGAACATTTCTTATTCTAGTAAAATACAAATTTATTCGATACACCTTGTCAATCTCATTTTTAGTATCTTCCTCTTCCCAGTCTAAAAAATATGTCAACATTTTAACAATTATTCTTCTAATATCTTTTTCTGGATTCTCTGAAATAGCTCTAACTCTAAAGCAGAAATTCTTTCCTCTGAGTTCCAGAAAAAATCTTTTATCCAACTATTTTTCCAATTCTCTGTCCCTAACTTCTAATTCACTCTCTAGGATTTCCATCTTGTCATTAACTTGTTTATATCTCCAGACACTTATTTTATATGTTGGTGTATATGTGTGGAGAGAGAGGGGGGGTGGAGAGAGAGAGATCTGTTTTACAGAACTATCCAACTTAACCAACCTTTCACCTATCTTTTTTTCCAAGAATCATGAATTTGGCTTAAGTGACTGAGCAGTTTAGACCTAATTCATCAAACATCAAACACTGACTGAAGTAAACTTTACAGGTTTTTTTTTATCTTCCTTTTCTAATGGCTATCCTAGAGAGCCTCTTTTAGCCTCCATTCTTGCATTGCATGTCATCATTATAAAAAATGAAAAATGTTATGCAGAACAGACAGCAATCATTAGTGTCTTAGTAAGCTGTAAATACAGGCATGTGCCCCAGGCAAGTACCCATTCTACTCAAATTAGTGTGGTCTTTTGTTTCACATATCCAACCAATTATGGAGCTGTGGTGGCTCAAGTGATTAGAACGCAGTACTGCAGATCAGCAATTTGGCTGATCGAATCCCACCAGCTTGAAGGTTGACTCAGCCTTCCATCCTTCTGAGGTTGGTAAAATGAGAACCCAGATTGTTGGGGGCAATATGCTGACATTGTAAACCACTTAGAGAGGGTTGCAAGCCCTGATAGGCGGTAGATAAATACAGTGCTATTGCTATTATCAAATTTGTTAAGACAAAACAAGAAGCATTGGTATGGAAGATCTAAGTCAATTTTTTTAATGTAGTTGAGATTTTTACAGTGCAGATTCATGAAAAATTAAACTTTTAAAAAGGTAATGTGTTCCTTCATTATTAGTTTCTTATATCATCTTTGCCATACAGATTTTTGTGGAATATTCAATATACTTTAAATTTCTAAATCTTGTTTAAATTTGTAATCCCAGAAAGAAAGAAAAACACCAAGAGAAATGCTTATCTGTTGTGAAACAAAATCTCTCTTAAGCTACAGAGCAATTATACTCCAAATGTGGTTAAGAAATAAGGATGGTTGGTCCTAGAGTCCATATGGACCATGCCAGGAACAAAGATAGAATCCCACACTTTCTAGTCACTCAACTACTAGCCAACTGCAAAAACCTCAGCAGCTAATTCACAAAAAAATCTCCATATATATCAAATGGGTTGATTTCACATTTCCTCCTTTGTCTGGAGAAAGTTTGGCCTCCAGCACTAGCTGCTGGGTGCTGATCAAGTGGTGGTATCATCTCTGCTTCTCAGATACAAACTAAACTGCCATTGTTGTGAAAATAGGAAGAAGGAGTATAAGATATATTCAACACCTTGAGTTGTTTATAAAAAAATAGAACATAAATAATAAATAAAATTTAATCGTCATCAGAAATAAAACAAAATTCCCTTCTCACCCTTATGAGTGGTCCTCAATCTAGGGCCCTCTACCAGACATCTGCGAGTTTGAGGGTTCTGCGAAGGATTTTAGCTGTTTCTAGCACTGCACTCTTCTGGCAGATTGACATCAGATTGTTCTGATATCATTCCTGGAATCTGTTGGAGCCATTCTCCCACTCTCCTAGGAGTTACAGCCCCAAGTGCTCCTACCACTACTGGAACCACTTTGGCCTTTACTTTCCACATCCTCTCCAGTTCCTCCTTCAGGCCTTAGTGTTTCTCTAGTTTCTCATACCTCTTCTTCCAATGTTGCTGTCACTTAGCACTGCTACATTTACCATCAGTCTTCTAGTCTTTGTCTGCTACTACCATGTCTGGTTGACTGGCCAGTATCTGCCTGTCTGTGTGGATCTGGAAGCCCCACAGGATTTTCTTAGCCCTCTTATTTTCCACAACATTCTATGGGATCTCTCATCTAGACTTAGGAGGGTCTAGTCCATATTCCAAACAGATGTTCCTATACATAATGCCAGTTCCTTGATTGTGCCATTCAGTATATGCTGTCCATGACTGCATGTTATACCTTGCCATTGTATGTTGAACTGTCTCCGAGGCCTTTCTGCATAGTCTACAACACCTTGGATCCTGTCTAGTGTGGTAGACTCCTGCTTCTATGGATCTGGTGCTTAGTGCCTGTTCTTGTGCTGCTATGATCAGTGCCTCAGTGCTGCCTTTTAAATCAACCTTTTCCAGCCATTGGTGGGATTTCCCAACGTTTGCCACCTTAGCTATCTGTGGATGGTATATTCCATGCAGGGTCTTCTCTTGCTATGGCACTTCCTCTGCTTGATCTTTCTCCCACATCTGCTACTGCACACAGTCACACAGTTACACACCCAAACGCTTTTTCTCGGGGCACAGCAGGATTTTTATTGCCTTTGTAAAACAAAATTTCAAAGAAATACTGTATGTTCTGTTCTAGTCATTCTCATTAATGATATCTTACAATTATATACCTGGAGGCTGTTCATTAATTAAAGCTTGGCATATATTTTCAAATATTGTAGAATTTATCATGTTAAGGGTAAGGAATGCAATAAACTTTGGAATGGGAGTTTGGGTTTGCTTCATCATATACTGTATAATTATTATTATTATTGTATTTCAGAGTAAGTAAGGGTGGCTTTAATTAGGACAGTATTGTAAAGGCTCAGTGATGATACATCTCATTCATCATTTTAGATGAGATAGAATTTTAACATTTCAGAGATGCTAAATGACAGACATCAGAAATATAATTAAAAACTATACTAGAGGGAAGACCATTCTCACTTGAGAAATATGTTTAACTGTAGCATATAATAGCCCGCAAGGGAGAGAAAAAGATCGTTAGTATTGAAGCATTGCAGCACAAGCTTTATACCTTTTAAACACCTGTCTGTATGTTATACAGATGTACTAAAGCAGGAGTGTCAAACTGGATTTCATTGAGGGCCGCATCAGGGTTGTGTTTGACCTCGGGGGACTGGGATGGGCGTGGCCAGGGTGAGCATGGCCAGCTCAACATCACTTGTGCCAGGGGTGCCTGTGATAGCCTGAGTGCTCTGCCAGCGAAAATGGTCTTCTGAGCTCTGTTTCTGGCTACGACAGCCTCCTGCAACCCTCTGCCAGCAAAAACGGAGTTCGGGAGGACTGCACGTGGCCTTCCTAAGCTCCGTTTTCGCTGGCAGAGGCACTGTGGGCCAGTCCTTCATTGTTTCCGGGGCAGCCCCGTGGGCCATATCTAAGCACCCTGTGGGCTGGATCCAGCTCCTGGGCCTTGAGTTTGACAATCCTATACTAAAGTATACCGTTACAGCATAAAGCATTGCATTACAACATAATCGTGATTTCTCATTTCTCATTTCTCATTCTCATTCTGACAAAATGAATGAGTTTCTACAGACACTTCTATATGTTCCAAAAAGAGGTATACCAGTACTCTGAGACCCCCTGAGGGGGGGAAATGAAAAACTAACTGGAATGATACTGCACCTGCCTTCAGAGATAGTACTGGTACACACAAAAAAGAATACTCCACCAATGTTTCACAAAGCAGAACTATTTTCACATATCAAACAATAAAAAAAGGAAAAACTGATTAGAGTCAGATGAAAACTTTCAAAAATTCATTGAAGCCCATGGGCTGCCTTGTAGCTTTTGTAGCTAAAAATATTGGAACCAAGGTATTTCAAGGATTGCAAGGTATTTCTGACCATAAATACAAACAGTACCGAATGTTATATCATTAACAGTCCTAGGCTACATTAACAGAGGAAAAGAATCAAGATCATGTAAAGTGGTAATATCATTTTATAATGCATTAGTAAGAACACACTTGGAAAATAGCATCCAGTTTTGGTGGTTTTGTGGGACTACTTGGTAGTAAAAAATGGAAGATAGTTAAGACTGATGGGATGGAACTATCATCTGATCATGTTTCCTCAATGGATTAAGGATCAGAGAAAGAAAATTGGGAAGGACCTGTTCTAATTGTTCAAGTAGTTAAAAGTGACAGAAATGTGTACCTTCAACATGTGCAAGGCTCTGTTACTGTTGCCTTACAATAAGGTAGAATTGGTTTATCTAGTTGTTTTTCCTATCTGGTTTAACCTGGGAGCACTGACATCCGGCAAAACAAGACTCTCCATGGGATGTGCCATCAACAGATGGTTGAGGTGACTGACATTGGAAAGTTCTACAGTGGCTAGAAAGGGTGAATTAAAAGACAGCACTGAGACACTGATCATACTAACAAAAAACAAAAACAGGCAGATAAAGAGGAAGAGGAAGAGAAATTTCACTTTTCAACCCGACAACGCACACCTCCAAATCAACAAAAGAATGGCTTCACCAGAAGGAAATCAAAGTTTTAGAGTGGTCCAACCAGAGCCTGGACCTGAATCAAATTCAAAATCTGTAGGGTGACCTGAAGAGGGCTGTGAACCGAAGATACCCTCACAATATAACAGATTTGAAGCACTTTTACAAGGAACAATGGGCAAAGGTTCCCAAGGCAACATGTGCCATTCTCCTAGGCTAAAAGATTAATGCTGTCATAAAATTAAAAAGTACTTCAATAAAGCATTAGTTTAAGGGCATGCACACTTATGCAACCACATTACTGTACATTTTTATTGTGTTTTTTTGCCTTAAAATATTTCAGTTTGTTTTTCAATTGAATTATAGAATTTATATGTTACATTAAAGGTGGAATAATTTATATGGTTTGATTTTTTTACTTGTTAAAAACTTGGCATTTTAACAAGGACATGTAGACTTTTTATATTCACTGTACCATCCATAGGGGTAAGAACAGATGTTTTTATTATACATATTCAAATTGAATAGTGCTATTTATTCTTAAAATGAATGGTCAAAAGTTTCTGAACGCTTAAAGTTGAATTTTGGGTAGTTAATGTTTTGAAGTTGCATCACCTACCATTACTAATATATAGAAGAATCCTTTTGCATATAATAAGTACAGAGAATACAGAATGCATGAAATCCCTATTGAAATGCTTCTGTCAACTAGTCTCACTTCTCTGATAGAGTGGATGTATTTTATGTTACTGCGTGGTTAATTGTACGTGAGCGGCTTTCATCACAAAATATACTACTTTGAGTCTTTCTGTTTTGTTAGGCATTACCTGAACAAGATGCAGTAGTAGAGCCACTAAGAGTAAAAAAGTGGTGTGATCAATAATATGGATGCTGCCAATAAGGCTTTTGGGTGAAAAACCAGTTTGAAGGTAACATTTTTAATGAATTCATCCAGTAGGATATTGTAAAATTTGAATACCCAAATTAACTATTTTCAAATTAATACTCTAAAATGTGTGGAACATAATGTTCAGATCCATCCAACACACTTGTAAAGTGAAGTTCTGGAGATAGAAAGGAACTGGATTGGATATATAGCATATTGTCTCTTCTGTAATATAATAAAAACTCCAGTGAAGAGTTTTCAACATCTTTTGTTCTCTCTCCATCCCTCCTCCTCTCCATTCTCTCCCTTTCTCACTCTTTAGCTGTTAGATCACTGAGCTTCTAGTGAGAGAACAGCACTAATCCATATGAATGAGAATGTAGTAATTCTGCAGCAATTCCAACCTCATTAAAACTACTGAAGCTGTACTAGGTTTAACAAAGGTCAATGGAAAGGCTCTTGCTAACTCCAGTGTGCCTTGGACCCAACCTGAGTCAGTATCTATTTTGATTCAATTTGTTTCAAGATTGTGAATTCAGTTGCACTGTTATTGATAATGGATTTTAAATCTTCAATCCTTAATCAGTAGAATTAGCATATGTACCTAATACAGTATTTTATTCCTTTTATGTCACCCCTCTTTTCCCCCTTTTCTTTAAAAAAAGCCTTATTCCTGGATATATTTAATAGAAGGTGGGGAAAATGAAGATAGGATTAGTGTAAGCTTTGCACATTGCTTCAGTGCTTCTGCAAATAAGCTACAAGGATGGTGATTAATCTGGTGCACTTTAACTTTTACTTATTTTTAAAAATCACCAAAAAAAACGTTTTTTCTTTGTCAGTTGAGACATTTGAGAAAAGTAAAACAAAAACAATTACTTTAATTAATAGAACTGTGTTTTTTTCCCTTTATGGTTATTAAAACAGTAGCATGTCTGTTTGTTTTTTTCCATTGACTTTTCAGTGCCAGGCTGAACCTCCTATTAAAGTTACATAGGAATAGAATAAACAGTTATTATCAGTCATTTTAACCCTCCAATATTGCTTAAATAACTCTTCCCTGCAGCATCTGGTAAGAAATATTAGAACTGTTGCATGACTTTACAGCATCCAACATGCCCATAAATATTCCTACCAAGAAAAGTGTTTTGACAAGGTTCTGCCATAAGCGTCTCATGTTGTCATAACAGGCCTGACATGCTTTTCAGCTGAATGGTTAAAATTATATTAGACAGGACTGCAGAACGAAATACCTTCTGGGATCAAAATGTATTGGCTACTTTTATTGAAGATTGTGAAAAGCTTTGAGAGATTTGGGTAGACAAAATTTTGAATTACTCTATTGAAGAAAATTCCTGAAATAAAATACAGGAATTATTTGAACTGACATTTTTCACCAACTGTGTATTACATATAGATTTAGCCAAAGTTTATGAAACAGGTATGAATAATATATATGCTTAGTAATCCCAGCAATATGCACATAAAACAGCACTTGTTAATTTGTTAATTTATTGAAACTGTACTGATTGACAATATATATTTAAAAAAACTCTTGTGCCAAGTTCAGGATAGTATATTTCTTTGTTAGCAGTAGAGATGTTGGAATGAATTTTCTCATCACAACAAGGAAAGGCAACTCTGGTGGATCTCAAAAGGATGCTTTTTTATATAATAATAGCCCATGCACAATATATCCCTCAAATGTGCATAGAGCATATAGTGATGAGGACATATTTGAGAAGAAGCCTCCACTCCTGTATTACATATTGATAGTAATGGGATGAATTTGGGATGAATTTCAAAATAATGCATATTATTAAAGAGAGAGG
>JANHJO010001031.1:38284-63533 GCA_032468235.1 Pseudoxyrhopus heterurus | reverse complement strand
ATTGTTGGGGGCAATATGCTGACATTGTAAACCGCTTAGAGTGGGTTGCAAGCCCTGATAGGTGGTATATAAATACAGTGCTATTGCTATTGCTATTACATAATTTATATGTGTTATATAACACTTGTCTATAACTAGTTTTTAGGAAAAAATATTAATTGAAAAGCTACTGATTAAGTTTAACTCTCATGAATGAAGAAATGATATGTGCATGTTCTCCCTGAACTGTTGTTCAATTTCTGTATATGAAAATCTGACAAGATTGGACATATAAAAATACATATGCTATTTAGTTTAATTTATTTACCTGCAAAAGGTGTATTAAATATTCATTCTGGGAATTAATTATGTTCACACTAGAAGGAGACATCCCTTCTGGAAGATTTGGTGATTTAAATATTATGTTGCCACCTTCTGATTTTTTCAGCATATCAATTTCATTTTCTAGGTTTGCAATCTGAAAAATAAACATTAGAAAATAACAATGCAGGGAATCTCAGAAATCTCTGAAGTTTTATCTAGGCCATCTCACTAAAACTACTGGAAAATTCCATGGCTATAAATTAGAAAACCTTCCCTGGAAGTCCATAGTACCAAATCACACTATACTGTATGTAAAGCTTCATATATTTTAACAGCTTTTCAAACAAGTACAGCAGAAGAGCACTTGGAACATCAATCCATCACTCACAACAGACATAATTCACTACTGAAGTCCAGAGACAAACAAGCAATTCCATTAAAATCAACTTGCAACACAAATAGCTCTGAATGGGACCCCACTTAACTTTTTTCCAATAGTAGCAGAGATAATTTTGAAAGCCAAGGTAACCTACATACTTTTGTATTTGCTTTAGCTAGCTGGTTAGAAAAGTTTACTGCTTCTTTCCGAGATTCTCTCAATTCTTTGCGCAATTCTTCATTTCGGCCTGTCAGTTGGTCCACTTGGGCCTTCAAATGCAGGCTGGCATCAAAAGCTCCTTCTGCATTCTTTAATTCAACTGCCTGTCAACAATTAAATCATCACAAAAGTAAGTATTTTCAATTAAATACTTGAAAATTATGGAAAATTTTTAGTTCCTCCCAAATAATAGAACTTTATTAGTAGTCGAAGTACTCCACAAGATAGTCCTCTCCAAAAGTTTGGGACTATGCTTCCTATCATCTGTGACTATAACAAGTGATCTTACTGGATTCATAGATTAAAATAAGTTCATTTAATGCTCTATAGCTTAATAGAACTTAATTTAAAATCTTGAAGAATGATTTCTATGATGAAATGAAACAAATCACTGAATTGCAATGAATAAAAAAAATATCACATATGAAATCAGACACCAACATTATTCTATAACTGTCTTGGAAAAAAAATCTAGAATGTGGAAAACAAAAGGAATCAATTTGTGTGCAAACTCCAATACCAGGCATTACCATTTCCAAAAGATTACCAAGAACATTAAACGGGAAAAACATTCACTAGAGATTTTTCTTTTTTCTCCAAGATAAGATATGGGGATCTGGCAGGTAATTGATTTTGGTCAATTCATCTTTGTCTCTATCTCACCCCAAACTGTTATTTTGTACTTATCTTCACTAACAAAACAGTTACAAACAGCTTAGTAAGATTCCATTGACCTATCACTGCCTTTAGAGCATATGAAACATTTTGTATAGTTCTATGAATACAGAAGTAGAGCAGCATGGTATTAATAGTGCTGATTAGGGTTATGGGCAAATTCATGAAAAACTGCTGATGCACAACTCACTTCCATAACCATTACAATAGGTAATTTAAAATGTAAAGTATGATCAGTTTATATTTTTGTAGAATGGACTGCAACAGTCTCAGTAATTGCCTATTATCTCTTTTTTTTTTTTTAGTCTCTTCTGATAAAGGTAAAAACGCTTGGCTCCTCCAGATACATCCTAATCCCAAACCATTCACTGTAGACAGGAAATGATGATATGTGCCTTCTAGGTGACATTAGAGGAGAATCCCATTCTTAGGAATTCTGTCAGGAGGTTGTAAATACTTGTTGCTATAGTTCATTTCAAATTCTGTAAAACTTTCAGCTATATTCACCATAACTGATATATTTTCCTATTTCATGTCAACATGAAATCCATTGAATAATGAGAGAGATTCGACTAAACTAAATAATTAAAATAAAACAAGAGACTCACATTTACTAACCGCTCCAGACTAGGAATCATAAGAGCACTTTCTCCATCTTTCACACCTGGATCCTTTTGCAAATCCTTTATCGCTTGTAAAATTTCTTTCATGCCTTGTTGAAGGTACTTGTTTTCTTGTACCAACTCTTTCACTACAATTACAATACATATTGTTCACATCTGGACACTATCAAATGGAACAAGTTCATATTCATGTGCATTTTTAATAGACAGGCTTGAAACAGTGGCTTTATTCCTTATCGTCACTTATTTGTACTATACTATATTGAGATTTGAAATTCATAGAGAAACTTCACTTAATCCAGAAAACAACAGACAGTTGGCAGTTGTGAGGGCAATTTTGTTGCAACAAGTTAAGGGTCTGGAAGCTCACAAATGTTTCTCTGTGGTGATACAAATGCTATGGACTTCCCTGCCTCCCAAAATCTGATTAGTTTTAATAAGGCTTTAGAAAATTGCTAAAAACACAATTGGTTTATAGATGACAGAATTTAGTTCTATTTTGATTGGTTGTTTCATGATTTTATCTGTGATTTAATTTTAGGGTTGTTTACTACTTATTGTTATGTGTTGTGGATATTCCTGATGGCAACAAATCCCTTGTGGCAAAGTTTGTCATCCTCTAATTTATGCAAAGGTTTCAAGATTTAAAACAGAGACCAAGTTTAATTTGGGTTGATCCACTAACTGTCACAGAGTATACATGTAGTTACATTTCTTATGGGAATTATCATATAAACTATAAACCCATAAGATATTCATTATCCAATTTACATCTTCAATTTTCCTAGCTTTCAGTTTTATCCATCAACAATTATTTTGATGTTTATTTCTCTATTGACTTTAAGTGATTGAGCCTCAGACCTTCAATTAGAAAGATTTAGATTTAGGCAAAATTAGAAAGCTATATTCATCTAATATCAAGGCAGAAGCTTGACTCCCCTTTTAGACATAATTCTATTATACTTTCAACATTAAAAGTTACAAGATACGTTTGGAAAACATTGAGGAGGAAGTAGAATTCTGACCCTTATTCATACAATTAATTTACATTTTGGGATAACCCAGCTTAGTGTTATTGAAAAAAGGAAAATGAGTTATAAATTAACACTTTGGGATTATTAATATTCACTTTTTACTAGTGAAGTGACTCTACTGATATAATGAAAATATTTATCAATATTATTCAGGAAACTGAGCAATTTTCTGTATGTATTTTTTCATTTATTATGTTAATACCACTTTCTTTTTTTTTACTTTAGACTAAAGCAGTTTAAAAAAATAAAAATTCAGCTTACAATTGGATTTCAATTTCATTATTACAATCCTGTTTTGTTCCAAATCTCTTTCTCGTTCATTTAATTCTTTGGCAAGGTAGTCATTCTGTCAACAAAAATGACATGAGCACAAATATCAGAATTTCAGTTTTAAAACTGAATTAGTTAATAAATAATTAAGAAGTTGAAGAATCATAATTAAAACACACGTCATACATTTTCAACAATGTATATGATACGATATATTTGAATATACGGATGATAGTCAAACGCTACAAGCCAGGAAATAATTACAGTCACAAAATATGAAATAATTTAATTCTTATCATGCTACAAACACAAAGTTTTTTATATTATATTTGGAACCTTGAACTACCTCAAATTTCTGGCTCCTGCACCTTTCAAGCTCTAGCTCTGCATTTTTATTCAGTGTATTCTTGGCGAACAAGTCTCTTAATATCTGCTCATTCTGAAGAATAAGTAATAATTAGTGCATAATTATCTATGTCTTAGCATCAATAATATTACCTATGCCTTGTCAACCTGTAGTTGCCTATCAAGTGATTACTAAAGAATTTCTAGATGTGATGTCAAGCTCCTTAATTGTAGGGCACATGCAAGGAACAAAGAATTAGAGATTTGGCTACAAACTAGTAAAAGTCAAGATAAAAACTCCTTAGCCCTTCTTTATTAATGAGGTTATGAAGGCAGGACCTATTTGAATCTCTTTTTCTCAAAACGTTTACACGATAGACTAAGATAAGGCTTGCTGGGTAAGTCTAACACAGATTCTCCCATGTATAGATATATATATTCCCCTTTCTTTCTTAGCCTCAGCACAAGTTTATACAGCAGCATTACAATTCTGCTGTGAAAATAGCAAAATACCCATTTATCCAGTTAAGACCAGTCAGGCAATGACAATTCATTCAAATAAATATTATGATCTAGCCATTATTATGACAACAGTAACTGTGAGATAGTAATCTAAAAATAAATGTGGAAGGTGTCTCACCTCTGACCTAAGGAACATTATTTCATTCCTCAGCTGTCTTATGAGATTTTCAACTCGATCTACCTGATATGCCTTCAATGACTGACCATATACTCCTTCCAAGAGCTCTACTGGCCATGATTCTGAAAAATACAGGTCTTTGCCGGTGTCTTGCAAATCTGTTCTCAAATCCATCAATTTTATTTCAGAATTGTCTTCCTCATTTTTTAACAGGATTTCCTGCACTATATAGGATGACATAGGCTTCCTGAGCAGAGAAGATGGCAGCCCTTCCTGAAAATCCAAGGATTGTTTCTGTACAGAGCACAACGGCATTTGGGTGTGACAAGAAGCTTCTGTTTTCTTCATCTCCCTTTCCTCTCTTCGTATATGCTTTTTATCAGCCCTTTCAGTTCTTTCCAGCACAGAAAATGAAACTGGACAATCTATGCTGTTTGAATTCTTATTGCTGACTGAACATAAAGCTGTCCCTAGAATTTCTGTGGATGTTTGCTCTAGTGAACTGTAACACTCATCTACTGTAAAAGCCTTAGAACTATCACTGTTATCTTCCACTTGTACCTGTGGAGCAAGTTGAGAACGAGAAAAGAAACCTTTTTCACTTTTTCAAACAAACTTGAAAAAACTCAATTTAATTGCAAAGATCTTTCAGAAAAACAAATAATTATTTTATCCTAAAGTATGCTTTCTTTTCTCTTTTATATATACAGTATATATAATACACTCACTTAATACAGTATAACTGTAATTCTCAAAATGAACAATGCTTAATATTCTACTCAGCCACATAAGGAAATAACAAAGTAATACACACTATGAAACAGTTTTTGAAATATATTTTCTTATATATGGTGTGTGTATTTCAGAAATTCAGTCAAAATGGAAGTTCAAAAGAATGGCTACCTTTGTTTTAAGTTTATCAAAGTTAGATGTACTCATTAACTCAGATCTCTCTCTTTTCATCTTCAAATCTTCAGTAAAATTATCAATCAGCTGTAGATCATCTGCATCCAGTCCTATTTGGAACAAAATTTTTAGACAAAATTAACTTCAGGAAGATCTGAGAAGTAAAAGTTGAGAAATAGACTTTACCAAAGAAAGTGTAAAAAAAATCCTCAGTGTTTGGCTCTCTTAGATTGACAGGAGATATCAACATCATATAAAAAAATAGCAGCTCAAACTTTTATCCCACTGTGCAAAATAAGTGAAGAGTCACATAAAGCAGACGCGGGAACTATCAACACTGATTAACCTGATGTAGATTATAGAACTGATACTACTTAAATAAAAAGACATTTAGCAACAGATCAGACACAATACTAACATTTAGCAAATGCTTTTCCATATAGTTTAATGGAAAATACTGTGTTCACAACGAAAGACTATATCATTCTTGTAATGTGTGCAATAAAACTAATAATTTATTTCTTTTTTTATTAAATTTGTATGCCACCCATCTTATTATCCAAAGTGATTCTGGATGACTTTATTACCAGTATTATTATTAAATAATAGAATTATTCAGTCTTACTCCTAAATATTGAAAAATATTTTTAGATTGATCCAGGAATGATAGGATAACCAATTAATTGTTTATCTCATTGCTAAATTATTATTTTTTAAAAATAAGTACCAGCTTACCTAAAGTTGCAGCTCTTCTTCCTTTCTCCTGAGCCAATTTACGGATTTGTTGTTTCAGGGTAACTCTTTCTTCTTCTAATCTTTCAATCTGCATTGAATTTAAATGGCATTATTTCTCTTTGTGCCTTAATTTTTATCAAAAGCATTAAGTGAAAATTATTACTTGCCTCTTTGAGCAGGACTTGATTTTCAGCCTTATATTGTTGTTGTATTAATACTTTGCTATTTTTCAGTTCAGTTAAATCAATCATTGTTTTTGGATCAAGTCCTAAAATGAAACAGATCATGCATTAGAGATGATCTTTAGATTTAATTATGTAATTGCTGGACTGGATGATATGGAAAGGTGCACTGAAGGAGAGTATCTCTTCCCTCATAGCATCTTGTTGACACTTTTCATGTTTCTTAGTAAAGTATCTATACTGAGCATAAATCTCAGCCATTATATTCATTTTCTTTGTCCTCCAATATTCATTTCTAAATTCAGTTGTTGAAAATGCAGATTCTTACTAAACAAACCACCCTTTGATAATAGTAGAAAAACTGGACTAATTCTTTTAGACTTACCTATTTACTATTAGGTTCTTGGTTTTGTATGAGCTTGGTAGTGCATTAATAATTTTACTTAGTTTGATAACAAAACACCAAATTCGGACAGTACCAAAGACCCAGGAGTTAAACCCTGGGCTACAAATATTCTCTCAGTATTTCCATGTATTTGTTCTCTATGCAGAAAAGGAAAACAATCTTAATTCTTAGTATGTATATGTATATTCTGTGCATACATAAGTGTGTGTGTGTGTGTGTGTACACATCTATATCCACACACACACAAACACATACTGGGGTGGAATATAATCTAGATTCCCAGCAAGTGACAGCAAAGTTTAGATAGTTTGATTGGGAGAAAGAGGGTCGGGATAGCTCCTCCATAGAACTTCTGAATATATATTTTAATGATGTAAGTAATTATTTATTGGCAAGATTTCTATCTATAGGTGAGGAACAGTAAACGAAACTACTTAGAAGTAGTTGTTGTCTTGTTGTCTTTCTTGGTTTTGAGGACCACATACTCACATAACTAAATAAACTAAATAAACTAAAACACCCATGACTGGTTGGGTCTTTTTCAGAGATATTTCCTTACCCTAACAGAGAAACAGTGTGACCATGGATGGGCAAAAAATCAGTGGAAGACAGTGAAGTAGATTTGGACAAATCCAACTGACCTAGTTAACATAGTGTTCCTTAATATTAACAACTTAATATGTAAACTTAATAAAATAAAAATAAAGACCAAAATCCAAAGGGGAAAAAAATCCCTCCGTATGGATAAAGAATTTCTCACTTTTCCACAATGGTTTATCTAATTGGAATAGGAATTGGAATTCTTTTTATTGGCCAAGTGTGACTGGACACACACTGCCAATGTTAGTAAAAGTATCATTCTGCTAAGCACCTTCTCAATGTCCTTAAAATCCAGACCAAAATTTATTTTATTTTTTATTTTATATTATTTGTCAAAACTTATATAGATATATAGAGTGAAAAACATAAACATGAACGAAAAAGTATATGTAAATAAAAGGAACAGTAGGACAGAGACGGTAGGCACGTTGGTGCGGTTATGCACGTCCCCTTTACATTTAAATTAAGTTAAACTAAAATTAAAATTAAATTTAGCATTGCTTTAATCAGCCATTCTCTCTCTGATTCTCTAAGAATCAGAAGACTTGTTGCTCAAATTTACATACGAAGAAATTATCAGTTCTGCTCCTCAGGACAGCTAAAAAACACCCGGAAAAAAACAAAGTAATGAAGATATGCTAAATACATTATTTAAATATCATGTTATCTAATAAATCTGATATGGTCATACCTAGTTTTTCCCGAAGATCTTCATTTTCATCAAGAAGATCATTGATTTTAAATTCAAGTTTATTAACTTCTTTAATTAATGTTTCAATTTCATTATTTCTTACTTTGAGTTGTTTTTTTAAACTTTTTATTTCAACAACAGCATCTTCCAGGCCATATATTCCCTTGGAAAATAAAATATTAGAAAGTAGTTTAATATTATCAATATAATATCAAAAATACATATAAAACATATAATAAAGTATCTGGGAAACTCAAATTATGACCATAAGTCCATTAATTATCTTTCAAACTTAGTTTTAGCATATTTTTCAGCCAGCAAATAAAATATGGAAGATATGGAGATATAGAGAGAAAACTTCCAGGACAAAGACTCTTCCTTTGCCTGCTTATTTGCACATTCATTAAATGCCAATGTACCAAAGTAAAAATAGATGAATGTAGATTGTGTATGTGCATGATTGTAAGAGAAGGGATGGCATGCATGTTGTGACTGCATGAATAGTATAATGAAATGAGTGCATTGATTAGCATGTGCAAGAATAGATAAAATGGGTGCAGAAAACAAAAAAAAGAGAGAAAGAGAGAGAGAATAGCATAAGAAAATTATGTTCCTGAACTTTTGATTCTAGCCCAATACTTCCCCAGCTCCTGTCCCATCAGTTGCTGTCATACATTTCCCTCTACTGGTGAGGGAACACCTTTCTCAGTTTTAAGAAAATTGACTGCTTCTGCCTGGAAGATATTTTCTCCAATCAAAAGACATACAGTTTCATAATCTTTCACTCGCTTCAGAGTTTCAATAAGTTCTTTGTCCTTTTCTCTTGCATCTGCTTCTGCAAGTTCTGCTGTTCTTTCACTATCCTTGATTTTCTCTTCCAGCATCTGTAACTTTCCTTGCATTTCTCTAATACGATCCTGTTGAGCAATCGATAGTCCGCCTGAAATAAAAATGTCTAATTAGTCAATATTCCTATAGAAAGGAGAAACATATATTCAATATGTGATATTAAAAGTAAAAATATAGTGGAAAATTAACAATCAGTATTTTTTTTTTTAAAGATCAGTTTCCCTTCCACTATAAAAATTTAATGGGAATCAGGGACATAAAATCCAAATTAAATAAAGTAGCAACAGCTCCTAAAAAACTTTGATATATGGCCAGTAAAGTCTTTCAATGGAAAGTTGAAAATATCTTATTACTGATATATATTTGCTTGTGAAACAAGAGAATGAGTAAATTATCTTGGAATATGTCCCTAAATGCATTATTAGGGTATATACTCTGAAAAAAATTATCTTTCCTTCTGAACAAATTTAAAATCCCACCTAATATTACTCATAGTTAAGTGTCAGCACAAGAACTGATTACATTCTTAACATTGAAGGCTATAATCAAACCCTGGTTATAAATTCAATCAATACTTTATTGTTTATTGTTTACCTATTGACATTAGTACAGAAACACTTTCAAATATTTACTTTTATCTTTCAGGAGTTCTCTTTTCAGGTCCTCAATGATCAATACATTTTTCTCCATCTCCTTTGTATACTGTTCAATCTGTTCAGTGAGCAATTTGATCTGACTGTCTCTTTCTTGCACACCCTAAAAAGAATTTTTTACTTAATAAATAATACATGTAACATGCTCTTAAAGTACACCAAAATGATCAACAGAAAGACAAAAGTACTTACAACACAGAGTTCATATATTATCTAGAAGGATAAGCAAAGGGAGTAAAAAAGTAAAGCAGAGAAATAGAAATAAAATAAACAGCTTACAACTTTATGACAATGTCAGCTAAATTAAACACAGATAAATGCTATCTCTCAAATGATTTCAATTTCTTCTAAATAGACATGAGGTACGTATACCAGTATTTCAGTTTATCATAAATTCAGGATAAACTAATGCATTACTTGTACATGATGCCTACCATGAGCTCCCCTGTAGGTAAGAAGTAAGACTGCTACAGGGAGAAAAGCTGGCATGAGATTGAAGGGGAGAGGGCAAGAGTTGGGAACATATCATTAGACGAGTCAGAGAAGAACAACCAAATAATCTTTGCTGAGGACATGCAATTAAACTGCTCCCCCTAGTTCTCCTTATTCAAAAAGGAACTATGCAATGCTCCATTCTCCCACCCCACTCCATCTCAAAATTTTAAAATGTACTGCATTTAAGGAAGCAATTAACTTCCAAAACATATAATGACCTCTTCACCACAGTTCTGTTCCCTTCAGCTTCACCTTCAAATGAACCACGTTAACAGATTTTAAAACTCATATAGCACATTTTGTGAAAAAAAATGATTAAAAGATAATGAATTTAGGGGTAAAATATTCAAAATGCTGCATAGTTAAATACAGCTCTCTAAAATAGGTTTCTAGATATGGCCATACAAAAGTGGGTTGTGATGATAATTACTGCATTATATTTTCTAGTAATGTGCATATTTATTTCATACACAAACGTGTGGATACCTGCTGGAGGGCAAGAACACTGCTCTTGTCAGCATCCATCTGGGCCATTTTCAGCTTCTCTTTCAGAGTCAACAACATTTCCTGATATTCAATTATTTCATCATCTTTGGAAGCCAAAATTCTCTGCAAGATAGAAGGAGACAAAAAAAAACCCCTTAATTATGACAAAACACAAAACAAATCGCTAAAACACAGTTAATGTTAGTTGTGAAATACCTTCCATTCCTCCACTTTTTCATTTACAGCTGCCATAAGTGGGTCGTCTTCTTCATTCTTTGCTTTAAGTTGCTCTGTCAGTTCATGCACCTGCATTGAGATACAATTCATAATATAAGCTATTGACAGACTAATTACCGTAGGAATTTTGCAGTACGCATAATTGGAAACTAGCTGCTTTCTTACAATTTACACGTAAAAGATATTGATATCTTTTTCAATGGATAAGGCCACGGCAAGTGTATTGCAAATGAACTTCAAATTTGGTACTATTTAGCACTCCTAAAATCAACACTACTAATTTAATCCTTTATTCTCTAATTTTAATGCTTTGTGTAACCTGCTTCCAACTATGCAAGGTGCCTCATACCTGTAGTCTATATTGTTCTTTTTCCTTTCTTAGCTGGTCCATAGCAATATCAGACTGTTGCACCATAAATTTCATTTTATTGTATTCATCAGTCATATTCTCCATTTCTTGTACAGATTCTTCTAAATTCTTCCTCATTTCCTGGTTTTGTGCTTCTAATTTTTCATTAGCTTCTGTCAAATTCTACAAATGTAAAACAGACATATTTCCATGAAACGTATGTTTTGATATAAGAAGCAATTCTTAAATTGATCGAGCTATATTAAATTGTCCCCTAAGAAAGTCTAGAAGATAACAATACAATAATAAGTTTAATCATCAGTACAGTTCTTAAATGCAGGGACATCCAACCATAAAACAAATCATTAAAATTAGTTCATGAAACAACATATGGATTTTGGCATGTTTTAGGGCACCTAAAAAATATATCCTCACTAGCATGATGAGCTGACATGCTATGCTCTAATTAACAACCAAGTATTTCATTTTATATTAAACTTTCTTATGAGTTGCCCCATCACTAGTTTAATTTTGATTGAACTAAATTGGTAGGACTTTCCCTACTAGATATGGTCATGATTTATGCTACTGACTCCCCTGAAGATATTTACACCCCTTTATTCCCCTTACAGATATTTCACTACTTTTTATAAAAAACGAAACCGGTAATTCATATATATGTATACAAACACACACACACACACAATCTAAATCTCCATCTCAACAATTTGAACTACAAAATATCTTTTTCTAAAATTAAGTTCTGCATGGAATACAATTTTTATATGTTTAAATGAATAATGGATTAGTTGCCAGTCATTAGCTTACTATTCCAAACAGCAGGAAAAACATGACAAATCTTTTGAGCTCATATAAAATTAGTTTGCTCGTATTCTTAGACAAAAACAAAAAACAAAAACCCAAAATAAACCAGTAAGGTCTGCACTTCTTTAAATTAGAATCAGGTCTGACCATTTTGTTCTATTGTGCAACTCTTTTAAATTTACCTGAATTTCATCGAGGTATTGAACAAGCTCAAAATTCTTTTTAGATAACTGTGACCTATAATCTGATTCTTCTCCTCTTCTTGAGAGAAGTGTTTCCTTTTGTGTTTCTAATTGTCTCTGATAGTCAATAACATCCTGACGTAGTTGCTCATTCTGCAGAAAAACAGATAATTGAAATATGAAACTGCTGAAGATGAGGTATTAATACTTCCTGAAATTGAGAAATAAGCTAGTAGATCTAAGGGAACTAGAAGTAACAAACCAGAGAGATTTCATTTCATTGGATATATTCAAGTGGAGGCTAGATAGCCACCCGAAATACTTTAATTTGTATTCATGCACCAAGTATGGCTAGGGACTTGATATCATAATTGGCCCTTTCACCTTTAAAGAATCTAATTTTTAAATTAAGTTATTGAAACAAGCTAATACACTGAACACAGAAACTAACACTAATCCTCACCTTTTTCTTCATTCTCGTTTTCTTAAAAAAAATAAGAACAGAACAAGAAAAAAGAGGGAAATTTAAGAAATCAAACTTAACAAGCAAATGAGAAAAGAGAAAAACATAAAAGAAGAAGTAATACAGCATTATATTACCAAGCAAGCACATTAAGAACTTAACATTATATGTCTTTATGATGAAGAAAATCCATAAACTGAAGCAGAAATTACCTAGACAGAAAGAATAATCCTGTCATTGCAGAAGATTTTAAACATTTGTTATGACTGAATTAAACTAAATTAAATGGCCTTTTTTCTAAGAAATTGGAAATCCTTAGGTCTAGTGTACATGGCACAGATAAGGAAAGATGGAAATAAGGAGGCATAATAGCAGTGGTAAATCAAATGTACACAAGGTGTAACAAATAAGTAGCCACCAGGTGCATACAATTATTTTGTGTCAAATTGTTATACAGGCATACCAACCTCTCTTCTTAATTTGCTGTTTTCATTTTCTGTTTCTTCATTTCGAAGAGTAAGCTAAAATGACAAATTGGTTAGCTGAAACTATATAGTATGATCCTAATATAAGACATAAATCTCTTTCTAGGAATATCGTGATTATTCCTATTTGCAAAACCTATATATAAAAATCATTACCTGAAAATAAAAAACCCTCTATTTCAATCCAAAAGTTTGTTTAACCAGTTTTCTACTAAAACTATATAATGCTGCATTTTCTCAGAAGTACCCAGTAGCAGAAGTGATTTAGGTCTTCATAATTTACCAATTTCAAAATTTAGTGCAGTCAATCTGTAATATTATGTAGGGAATAAACTCTATTTAGTTCCACAGACACACATATATAATTACTGCTTCTTATATATACATAATTCACTAAAAACAAGATATTAACTTGTTAAAATATATAGGAACTATTGAAAATAGTAAATATGAGAGCATCTCTTTCAGTTCACTATACATATTAGATTATTTCTTATAATTGTACAATTTTGAAACAGTTCCAGTGCTTCATTTAAAAAAAACATTATTTATGATCAGGTGTATTTTTCAAATCAAATGTATAGATAATATTTAGTATTACCAATTACAGAAAGAATTTCAGATAAAAAGCTTATATTCATTTATCTGTGAGTAAATTTCTTTGACTCAGGTGGCCCTTCTTTTGTATATATAATTTCATTACACAACTTTAGTTTTCCTATGTTTATAGTGTCTATCACTACTATTATGTTGATATAAATTTACATTATTTTTAAAAATCTTGCATTGTTAGGCCTTCTTTTACAATTTCTATTGCTATTCTCAACATTTAATTTGTACAGAACAAGTTTTTACTCTTTATAGAGATCAATGTAATTTACCTGTTCATTAACTTTCTTCTCTTTGTCTAGGTCCTTTTCCATGTCTGCTAATTCTCTGTCTTTTTGCGACAACTGTTTTTCCAACTGGTGGATTTCATCACGCAGAAATCGAGTATCACGGCTTCCAGTGGATCGCTGTGCTATCTTAGCAAATATTAAAATAAAATTAGTTATATATACTTCATTATATTAAGGTAAATAAAAAGCGCTTATTCTAAACAATAATAAAACTCATGGAACGTTTTTGAAATATAGTAAATATGCAACTAAACAATGTAAGATCAGATTTAGCTATTTACTCTAGGGGACCATCTGTCTTGGAATCTAAATTAAATTGAATTAATTCATTATTTCTATTGCAGCACAAATCAAACTCCCAACTATTAAAATAGTATTTACTTTACAATTCAACATATTCTCTGCAAGTATACTTGTTATTATATTTTAAAAATCTCCAAAATCTGATTCTTAAATCTTAATTCAAGGAAGTTTTCTAAAACATGTAGTAAGATCCTACTTTTTATATTGTCCATATTTAATTTAAAATATTTGTCAAATTAAACAGTTACAGGATTTAAAATTACCAATTATAAAATGTGAAAACCAAGTCTCACAACATGCTGTAGCCTAGAAGATTCAGTGCCATACAAATTAGACAGATTAATAAGATTTATAAAGCTATTTAAAGCTGATATTTTATCTCAAAAATAATAATATTCAATCTTTACATTAGGTGAAATTTAAACATACCTCTAATTCTTTTTCTAGCTTCAACACCTTAGTTTTTAATTGATTTTCTGTTTTCATAAAAAAGGACAAAGTTATCAAAATATAATGACCAAAACACTGAAATAAGATCTGGAATAAAACTGATCACATTCTTTACTAGTATCAAAAACAGCTCCTTCTTTGAAAAAAATTTAATTGTAAAGTATACCTATGTACAGTAAACATTACATTATATATAGAAATACCATGTTTCATAATTGAACTTTGCATATCACATTTTTAATACTTACCTATTCTTTCAAAGAATTAAAAATGAGTGAACTCAATTGATCATCAACATCTTTCAATTTATTTTAAAGAAACTTTTTCTTCATTTTATAAACTGAAAATTCAATTCACTTTAAGTTGACATTGTGTGATGCTTTGGGCCCAGCTTTAGAAGTTGGACCTCATTAGTCATCATCCTATGTCTGTTTTCAATGTTTCTGTATTTGACTGAAAATAACAAAATAAATGAAACGTATTTCTACTAAAACTAACTGTAATGAGGAATCTTACTATTCCAACTGAGTAAGAGGTAACAGTTCAAAACTAGCACCAAAGTAAAAGCAAAACAATGAAGACTACAATATTGAATTCTAAATTCTAAATAGGGTTTCTTCTCTATGGAACTAGAGATTCCATTCTATTGATACTTCTGTATTTTTTCCCAAAAGTATGAAGGTGTTTACAAGTTATATATCTATAGAAATGTTACCAAATTTAGCTTGCTCTTCTCCAGCTTTCTCAACTTCTTCTAGAGCCAGTTCTACTTCTTGGTTTTTCATCTATTAGAAAAAATGCAAATAATACTAGTAACTGCTGCAAACAAAATAAAATCATACGGATTAAAACATAATGTTTAAAATAAGGTAACCATATCAACCATATTTTAGTCTCACGATATAAGTTATAAACATGTCAAAAATCTAAGAATAAGCTTTATGTAATTATACTCTTTCTTCTACAACAAGGGTACATAAGTAAAAAAAAAACAGAGCTGTTTTTATTAATCCAAAACAACTACGACTCTTATGTTTATTATGGAAAAGTGTGTTTGTCCCATTTTCATCCAACTACTATATTTACCATACAAAATGACTGTATCTGAATTGGCAAAAGGCAAATGTTTTTTTTCTCTCCCTCTCTTTCCTTCTCAGGAAATCATCTTACATCACTTGCCTTCTTCTCTACTTCTGGCCTCATAAATGTTTTTATATTACAGTATTTAAATATTTAACAAACCATGCTCATTTTTATTAATATGTTAGATTACTGGGAAATGAGTTTATATTGACTGCCAGTCTCTTTCCAGGTGCAATTCAAAGCGCTAATTATCACATTTAAAGCCCTGAATGGCACAGAGCCAAATTATCTATAAGACTACTTTTCCCTGTGGATATGTCCATCCCACCAGGTGCATTCCAGTCTTCTCTACTAAACAATATCATCTGGTGTGCCTTCTCTGCAACAACCATCTATCTTATAGATGGGCCTTTTCCCTGAGATCTGGAAGGTCCCTACCCTATTAGCTTTCTGGAGGACCGTGAAGACCTAGCTTCTCCCACAAAAGCTGGATCTGGATAGGAGATGAGCCCAGCATATGCGTAATTTAGTACAGGATTACTGTGATATCTTGGTGGCATAGGATGTATTTTGGGGGGAGGGGAGCATTTCTCCTCTATTCATAGTGGTTTGATGATTGCTAGACACTTAAGATTATATTGTATATAAGTAAATAAAGTATTATAATAAATGTTTATAAAGATGCTATTTAGAAATCTTAACAATATATCAGTACTAACCTTCATTAGTGATTGAGAAATTTTAAAAAGTTGAATTAAATGTGCAGGAGTCTCATCTTTCAAAGCATTACCATCAACCTAAAATATATAAAATACAAATATTTGAGAAGTACACATTAAAATACCTTTAATTACTGACATATTGAATACATCATGCAAAATACCTTGGCCACAGTCTCAAGCAAACTATCTGCTAGTTCCTCCTGACGAGGCAAACCATCAGGATCTACTCTCATAATTTTCTTCCATTCCAAAATAGGTGCCATCCTGAATATTCATTTACTTCTGTAAAAAAAAAAAGTAGGAACATTGAAAAGGTTACATTACATTTACCAGAAATATTTTGTATAGCATTTGTAGTATTTTTATTTAGTAAGGTATTATATCTAAGAACAGTAGAGGACTTACTTTCCCCATTAACAGCAATTCTGTGAGGCAGGTTTAGACTGAGGGTTATTGCTCCACAGGCATTCACTAAGCTTCCATTAATTAAGGGTGGAATAGAACCTCATCTCGCCCTTCCTAGTCCAACCCCTTAACTACCACTGGCTCTCAAATGAAATGTTATTAGATACAAGGAATCAAACAAATATTTTAAGATTAAAAGCCATTTTTTTTATTTCTGCACTCAAAACATTTATTTCCATGTATTTTTCCTCAACGTACTCACTTAGGAATTCCGTAAGATGAGATGGGGCAACCGTAAAAGTTAGTAAGAAAACCTGTAAAACAACTTTTAAGTTTGAAAATGATCCAATTTCAATTTCTGTATGCATTCTACTCCTTGAACTTGATATTATGTTACCATTTCCTTTTTTTAATTCTGTTTTTAAGCTTTATATTAATAAAAGATTTGATTACCATAAGTTTGGGGCAGATTGTGAATGAATGCAAGTGATAATTACAATGTCTGAAATACCATTTCAAAACAATCATCCTTAGTATTTTGAAATTCTCTTATTGGGAAGGCCATAGTTTCAAAAATTTCATTGCACAAATTGATTCTATGTCTGTACCTATGAAAACATTGATAACTAGGATTACCACTCTTTCTATCTAAACTAGTACTATTAAATTCAATTAGTTTTCTAAGAAACTGTGCATACAATTATAACCATATAGATTTTCAGTTTTGTGACATGCTTAAACCTGTTAACCTTGCACAGTGTAAGACTTTGAAATTTCGAGAGAAACCAATACGTGTTACGTAACATGTTAAATTTAAATATAAATCAATTTCTTAGTTCACATCTTAAGTGCTCTACTACTTTTTGGGGTATAGGCAGCAGTGCACTGGTCAACAAGCAATTGTAACCCTCAGCACAGGAAACGTTCTATAGCTCTAAGTCATCAAACTATAGTTTCTGTTGGAATATTCCATTCAATTTCCTTCCTCCCACTTTCTCCTGTTTTCATTTTTTTTCTTCGTATCAGTAAGCATTCCCTAATTGAATGCATGAGTGAATAAATGAGTGAATGAGTGAATAGAGAGACTCTTCTTACACTAAGCAGCTTTGCTCTTCTACAAAGTTTTACAATGTGTGGAATCTGTTTATAGTTTTCTCAAGCAATGATGAAAATGTTACATTTTATTTTGATTTAGTGTTTTTTTTCACCATGGCTAAAATTAACACACTATTAGTGCTCTATTTTGTTTCATTTAGCTCCAACTGGGTATCAAAACACTTGGAGGAAAAACAGGTTTTAATGGTTTTCCAGAAGGTTAAGAGGATGGAAGTCTGCCAGATCTCAAGCAAGGACCACTATGGAAAAAGCACACCTCCTAGATCCCAGAAGTGATACTTCAATATGAGCTCATTATTATATATTGTGTCTTAACAGAGAATCACTATACAGTTAATTTCACATAGATTACATAAGGTCTGAGACAAACTTCAATTCCACCAGATTTATGGAATAAAACCAACAGCATTGTTTTAATACTATATACTATATAAAAAAAAATACTTTGGCCTTTTCAAGTACTATTCTGTGGGATTCAAAAATCAGTTTTTTGATCCTGGGAAGTAAGAAACAAGTTTTTGTTCAAGGGGAATTTTTCTTCTTCCTTTTCACCTTATCTTATAATTCTTCATTTCCTGTGTTAAAGCTTATCAATTTAGAGATAGTTTTCACACACTGAATTGAACCATGGTTAGTGTAGCAGGTAGCCAAGTACATAGAGTGGAAAGCTGAAGGTCTCAAACCCCTCTCCCAGCATTGTGATCCTCTCTCTACTGTGAAGTATCAGTTTGGTTGTACTTGCTGATATACCTAACCTCCAAGAGGCATCTCACCTGACAATGCTGATATGTGAGAAAGATACAGCACTCATACCCTGTGTTGCCTTCATGGCAATTAAAATGTAAAAATGAAAAAAAGTACCGGTAAATTTAAATAATGCATATAACATTTACTGGTAAATTATTTTCTATCTACAAGGCATAGACTGTTTTTTAATTTAAAACATATTTTATAAAATATCCAACAGAAGGGATTATGCCAAATAATTTTAACAATGGTTTACTGAATAAATCACAATTAACATGCTAATAATGTAAATTGGTCTTTGAATCACAGCCTCTGGGTTCCCCTATCATGAATAGCAAGTAGCAAACCAATTTCATACTTTTAAGCTCAATCATAGATTAAGAGACTCTGAAGAAGTCATTTCAGTAATTGGATCCGATCTATTGTTTAGTATGGGAATTCAATTTAAAGACTCCCAAACAGAGGTCTGTTCTCCAGCCTCTATCTTAACATATTCCATGGAAGATGTTTCCCAACATTCAAAAAAATCTACCTTTCTATAAGTTTTAAGACCATTATTTGGGATGACAGCAAAGGCATGGATCAATATTTTCCACTTCACAGGATTGAGTTTCAAAATTTCAAAGCCTGTTTCTTTTCAGGTATTTTTTTATAAACAATGGAGAAGCTAAAAGAATATTTTTTTCCATGTTATTTTATTTGCTGTTGCTCCACACAGCTTCCATCATTCCAAAAGACATCTTTTCTTCACAAATTTAAGTGTTTAATGTTTTGGAACAGAATGGTCCACTTTCTCCAAAACACCATTTTTTCCTCTCCTTTTTCATCAAACCAAGTAACCCCAACATTTGTGCAAGAAGGCAAGCAGGAAAACATGAGATCACACTAGCAAGATCTGGTATTCTTCTTTTGGAGATGCTGTCCATTCAATGCATCTCTCTCTCTCCCAAGAACCTGGCTGGGCATTAAAGGGGGAGGGTGGGTCAAAACTTTTCGCTGCTTTAGGATTGTCTATGCTAGGGGAACTCAATACTTTGGCCACCTCATGAGAAGGAAGGACTCCCTGGAGAAGAGCCTAATGCTGGGAGCGATTGAGGGCAAAAGAAGAAGGGGACGACAGAGAATGAGGTGGCTGGATGGAGTCACTGAAGCAATCGGTGCGAGCTTAAATGGACTCCGGGGGATGGTGGAGGACAGGAAGGCATGGGGTCACGACACAACTTCACAACTAACAACAACAATGCTGGGGGAGATAGAGCCTATGATGCCGAAGGCATTGTGGATTAGTGACTGTTTCACCAGAGGCAGAATACATGTAGGCCGTCATTTCACATGTACAGGCAGTACATGTCATAATAAGTATGAACCCCTTGCCAAACATCTGAATTTAGATCACACGATCATGGGGATGCTACAAAGATCGTAAGTGTGAAAAATGGTGATGTCATTTTTTTCAGCGCCGTTGTAACTTTGAACAGTCACTAAATGAACTGTGGTAAATCGAGGACGACCTGTATTTGGACCACAGGGAACATTTCGTGTATCTAACGGAGCGAATTGTAATCCTGCAAAGCTTTATTTCACCAGAGGACAGGACTGGACTGGACGACGTAAACCGCACGTTAGGCATATAAGAACCAGCCTATCTCGACTGCGAAGGGCTGTTCCCCAAAGATTTAGTAGCCCAAAGGATGAGAAAGGCTCAGTCGGAAACCGGAGGATGCCAGGCATAATAATCCCAGCGTCCCCTCGGTCCTCCTTCCCTCAACCCCGACTAGAAGCGGGAACCGGTCCCCGCGCCTCTCTCCGGTCCCCGCGCCGCCCCTTGCTGGCTCGCTTACTTTCCACCGCCTCTCCTCCCACCTTCAGCTTCTTCCCTTTGTCTTCCCTCGCTGACTTCCGCAGTCGTTTAAGGTGGGGACGGCCGCTGCTAAGCAACGCGGTCAAACAACCCTCGCCCACATTCAGAAGGCTTCCAACTTGCACGAGCGCCCGGTCAAAACTCCCGCGGGACTACAATGCCCAGAGGGCAGTCCGCGAAGAAAACTCCGAGTCCCAAAATGCTTTGCTTGACGAACCGTTGACAAACGCTCCGAGGTCGGATAAGCAGTACTATCTAAAGCGGGTAAAAAACGAATTCCAAGGCAATAAAGAGAGCCGCGCTCCTTGGAGAACGGAGTTGACGGGACCCTCGCGCAACCTGGACGGGAAGAAAGCAGGGACAGCTCGACATTGAGGAGCGAAGTATTTCCCTTTCCAGGGAAAGCGTCGTAGGAAAAAACTACACGCCCCAGTCAGCCCAACACCGACCTGGAGACAATCTCTTTTCGATATCCGCCGCTTGGAATGCTGGGAAGAGGGAGGCGGGGGAGCGGCCGAAAGCCTCCTCGAGGAGCGCTCTACTGGGAAGAGAGAATGAATGTCTGCGCATGCGTAGTTGAGGAGGGAGTCTCCGGTTCGTTCATTCGTTCTGATTTGGAGGGAGGGGGCAGTTCTTATGGCGAGTTAAATCTGAAGCTGCTGCGGAGTAAGTCATGGCGGGGAAAGGGGTTCATGTTCATCCACGACAATGCCGAGTAGAGGAACCTTCGGAGTGAAACACGCGGGGACAGAGTCTATCAGGATCTTTTGGGAAGCTGGGTAACTTAACGCGCGTGCTGATTTTCCGTGCAAAGGTAATGGGAAAAGAAAAAGGACTGGGAGGGCAGAGAAGGAAAACACCAGAACTAGTCCGTCAAATGTGAAGTTTAAGCCCGAGGGACGATTTTGTAGGTTGCGTTCGGTTTCTCTTTAAGGAGAACGTGTCCCCTCGCTTGCCTGTTATTGTTTTCCAAAAAGGCTAGCAGGCTTCACACGTGATGTTTATAAAGACATGAATTAGGTACGGTAATCTTTATGGGCTTGGCAGAATCTATAGATGTATTCTACTTAAGTGTTATCTCATTGCATAATTCATGTAGGCCCAACTTCATATACTGTATAATGCAATACTGTTAGTGTTCACTTTGAAGGGCCAACGCTGGATACTGTTAATTAAAGCCCTTCTGAAATTGATCTGTCTGCTTCATTTATAGCTTACTTCTTTGGCAAAAGTATGACTTTTGCTAGGTTTGGAGCATGCTGTCTTTGCAAACTTTGTGTTTAGCTTATATTTTGTAAAGATAGTGTAAACTTGTCATGGTATATTAATCAGAATTATTTACCCAATTTAAAAGTATGAAGTATGAAGATGCATAGTTCTCAATTTCACCTTCTGGGTAATTGGAAGTGCGATGAAGAAATACTTCTACATGCATTAATTACTTAATGGCAGGTAGGTGGGTATCCTGAAGTTTTAGTTTATATGGGCTTCCCCCCCCACACACACACACACACATTTTATCTATCTTGGGTTCCTTATTTCATTCTGATATATTGGTCTTCATTGTTCTAGCTTGCTACATTTTAAACAGTGTTTAACTTTTTTTGGTAACATTGTTCTCCTTATTCATATTTATTCAGTTCTTTGCTTCTTTATAAGCCTGGAAAATATCAAAGCTGTAGTTCTTAAGGCCTTGGCAAATAATTGGACCTTGTTGATTTTGCTCTTAACTCAAAGAAACCTCTAAAGAGGTTGAGGTCTGATTTGTATCTAAGTGGGAGACTCAGGAATGTTGGCTACACTGCAAAATTTGGGGGAGGGAATCCCCGAAGAAACTAATGACTAACCATTTTTAATTGATGCCAAATTTGCTACCTGGAAATAATCAGAAAGTTCAGAAGAAAGAAGAATTTGGGGGCTTTAGTGCAATGGCAGAGAGCCAGTTCGGTGTAATGGTTAAGGTACCAGACTAGGAACCGCTATCAACTCTAATCCCATTTTAGGTATGAAGTCAATTGGGTGACTTTCAGCTAATCATTCTCTCTCAGCTCCCAGAAGAAGGCAAACCACTTCCAAAAATATTGCCAAGAAAATTGTAGGGACTTGTACAGGCAATAACCAGGAGTCAACACTGACTTGAAGGCATAAAACCAAAAAGTGATTCATTATATCAGGGGTGTCAAACTCATGTCATCATGGCAGCATCACGTGATGTATTAGGATGCTTTTCCCCTTCGCTAAACCTGGTGTGGGCGTGGCCAGAGTGTGATGAATCCGGCCCGTGGGCCAGGAGTTTGACACCCTGCATTATATAGTCAGGATGAGACATAGGTTGCCTATAAATCCTGTTGTTGCCATTGAACCAAACACTAGATTTCATATAGAACAGCATCAGTGCTTTATATAAATATTCTGGATACATCAGCCATTCATTTTCTGTCCTAAATGCCAATAAGCAAATTACAGCTGCCCCATCAGTACATTTTTTAACAATCAGGCAGATGGTTACATAGATAATTGTGTGCATATGTAAATGTTGAAGCAATTAATGCAATTTAGAACACCTAGCAGTCAGTACAAAAAGCATATTTCTCAGTTCCAGTATTATAAAGTCGGTTTCCTTGGGGGCAGGGGTACTTTACATCTGTGTAGAATATTCAAGATACAATTGGTCTCTTCTACATATATCCAAAGGCTTTCATTTCCCCAGTGGAATCTTTGAAAAAATGTTTTACATGCCACATTAAAGATTGTTTTGAAGTTTATTAGAATTTTTTAAAAGAGGAATGTCATTTGAAAAGATGGATCAGATATGGATATCTTCTTGGAACAAATACTGTAATCTGGCATGAATGCACATCATTGTCCTTATGGAAAACTTATTTCATTCTGCCAGATTCCCTGCCTATCTGATTTTGTTTACTGTAAACAGAATTTCTAATGGTTAGAGTTCAACAGCTTCTTATCAGCATAATCTTATACAAATTATTCTTGTTCCATAGAAATTCTAAAAAAATAAAAATATAAATGATAGTTGGCCAATGTTTTGCTCAGAAATCTGTACAGCTACCCAAAAAAACAGCTGTTCATTTGAGTTAAACTGATACCCACAAAGATATTCCTTTCACTTTGGAAATTAGTGGAAGTCACATGGCACAGATTCTGAACCTTAGGTTAGAAGGGTTAAGATGTGAGATCTAACTTTGCAATTACCTCTTGGTGGCTTGTGAGATATGAAGCCTAAGGTTAACATGTTGCAAAAAATTGCTTTCTTGTGTTATGCTTCCAAACTCCTCTTGCTTGTTTCAAAGTTTGAGTGTCATCCAGATAGTATTGTGAGGTTCAAGAAAATCTTTATTTTTTTTTTGAAATAATTTTTATTGTTTTTTACATATAATCATCTTTCATTTTACAGTGTGTCATCTGGGTGTTAAATCATACATATATAAAAATTTACCTTCTATCACAATCTTATTTAAACTATCGCTTTATCAATATTATCTTAACAACAGTCAATCTATCAGATATATAATATATTATCCATGCCAAAAATATATTCTTACTAATATTTTCACTTTTTTCTCTTATCCAACCAATGATAAAATATATCCCATGTCTTATAATATTCTGTATCATCTTTCTCTTTGATTAATAATGTCAACCTATTCATTTCTGCACATTCCAATATTTTTCTCATCACAATTTCCTCCGTAGGTATCTCATCACTTTTCCAATTTTGCGCAAATACAATCCTGGCAGCAGTCAATACTTGAATCATCAAATACGTACTTTCCTTGCTATAAGTTTCTGGTACAATCCCTAATAAAAATAATTCTGGTCAAACTTTTAATCCAATATTTTATGCTAGCCAGTGCAACCAGAAAGGCCATGAGCAATGCCAGGAATGCAAATATCTCTTTCCTGTATTATTCCTTTAAGCTGATATTAAGACATGTTGTGTATGTGTGTGTGTGTGTGTTTGTAGCAGGGATCAGATATGGCTCAGTGTGAACAAAAAGACTGAGTCCAGATCTCTCTGGATAAATGGACATGTTTATTCAGTTGAACAAAGGTGGGTCCTCCCATAAGATTGGAAGGACCCTGACTGCAGTTTGAAGCAATTATATATATAGATTTCTTATTTTTACTTAGTTCCTTAAGAGGAAGTCAGCACACTAAAGTAGATAAGGGATAGAAGGTTATAAAAATACTCATGTGCGCCTTCTGTAGTTTGGATCACATATTTAACCCACAGGCTTGTGGTTTCTCATGGAACTTTCCACAACTCTAAAGGCACACTAAGGCCTGTACTTTAATTCTGCCATCTCAGTTTTCCCCGCTATGTACATGTATACATCCGAACTAGACCGTGTTGTTGTTTCTCTGCGTCATATAATATATGTGGGCATAAGCATAATTATATATTTATTTTTGTCATGTTTATGTAGCGTATATTGGAGGGGGTGACCGTTTGAGAGCTGCATGCAACGGAATTTCATTTTAATGTGTGCTGATTAGTGTACATTTAAAGTGACAATAAAGTTATTCTGAAGTTTTGTTGTTGTTAGTTGCGAAGTCGTGTCCGACCCATCGCGACCCCATGGACAGTGTTCCTCCAGGCCTTCCTGTCC
>JANHJO010001031.1:0-12539 GCA_032468235.1 Pseudoxyrhopus heterurus | reverse complement strand
GGAATCAGTGGGATAATTTTCCTGGGCTCTATCCAATTATTTTTTAATATTTGAAAGGATCAGTTGTTATTTTCCATTCAAATCAATGAAATTAATCAATTGAATTCCCAAAAATTATATAGGCATTCTGGCTTCCAAATCCTTTACCTCAGTTGGATTGGCAAAAAAGATTAATAATGGATGTTGGGGTGGTGGGGGGGCTAGGTATGTAATACACTTCCCCTGGATCTTTCAGACTTTTAGATCTTTCAGACTATAAGAAAGATCCTATATCAAATTGTGAAATTATAATATCATGAATCTAAATCTATAAGCATAAGTAATAAAGACTGTTAATATTGTCCTGTTTACACAGCCCTGAATAGTCCATATTAATGTTCATTTGTTGCTTTAGGTGAGGCCAGCCTTAGGCCTGAAGCTAAAAAGAGACTTCTAAGTTATATAAAAGAAGAATCTCAAGATGCAAATGGTTATTTTAACTTAGGCATGCTTGCAATGGATGATAAAAAAGATGATGAAGCTGAGATGTGGATGAAAAAAGCCATAAAGCTACTTCCAGGCTTCCGCAGTGCTTTGTTCAACTTGGCCTTGCTCTACTCTCAGATTGCAAAAGAGCTGAAAGCTTTACCTGTGCTGGAAGAGTTGCTGAGGTACTACCCAGATCATACCAAAGGTTTGATTTTGAAGGGAGACATTTTGATGAACCAAAAGAAAGATATACAGGGAGCAAAACAATGTTTTGAGAAAATTCTGAAAATGGATCCAAACAATGTGCAAGGAAAACACAACCTCTGTGTGGTTTACTTTGAAGAACGAGATTTATTAAAGGCAGAAAAATGCTTAGTGGAAACACTGGCCTTAGCCCCACATGAGGAATACATCCAACGCCATTTAAGCATTGTCCGAAGTAAAATTGCTTCCCTCAGACCAGGGGATGCAAGTGTGACTCATACAGAAAGAGTAGCATTTGTGGAAGAAAAAAAAACTCCGTCTGAACACTTGAAAGAGATAAAAAATGAGCAAAAAAACCCTCAGACTACAAACACTAATGGCAGCAAAGGGCAGAGGAAATCCAAAAAACATGGAAATAAAAACTCTACAGACAAAGAGACAAAAAAGAAATCAACAAAAGAAATAAAAGAGATAGAGAAAAAAAGAGTTGCTGCACTGAAAAGACTGGAAGAGATTGAACGTATATTAAATGGTGAATAATTGCTTGGAGCACCACTGTAAGGGAAACTGGCATCTATTTTGCAGTTTTTACATGTGAATTGCATGTGTTTTCAGTCAAAGTGATCACAGGGTGCTTTTGAATTTGGAAAGAATATTGAAATGTTAACTAAAATTGAAGAAGCTACACAATGAATAGGAAAAGCCATGGCTTTTAACCAAGGATGCTTGGTTACGGAGTTGCACATAACTGACACACGAGGACTTTTCCAGCAATGGAAGCTATATTCCAATATTGCTGGTTAGAAGAATAGCTTATTACTTCAGAAACAAATCTCACTAAACTCCTTATTTGAAAGCAAGCATGTAAGAGCTTGGCTGCAAAATACTTGCAACCAACTATGCTCGGTTCTTTCTGTTCTCAAAGAACAGTTAAAATACTGATAGATAAATATTAAAGAGAGCCTCAGGTTTATTGGTCACCAGACTAATTTTACTAGAGAAAACCATTGTTTTGAGTAATTAATTTGGATGACTATTATTTTACTTCATACATCAAATCATTTTTTATGTAAATGTATGTGACATATTCCCATTTTGTCTTCCTGCTTCCCTATAAGTATTAATGTTCCAGAATGCATTGGGAATTAATTAGCAAATACCACTTGTGTTTCTGTACGTGCATGCATGCATTTGATGTTTTCTTTTTTTTAAAAAAAACTTCAATAAATCACTCAAAAGGTACAGTGATTTTCTGTATCATGGAGACAAGCAATACTTATCCCCAAAAGATACCCCTATTGAAAAGCTTTGTCCTTTTTTTTTCTGTTTCTTTTTGTTACCAGCACCATCCTGTGATGCTTCTAATATAAGAAAAATGTAACTGTTTCTGAACTGTCATCCATTTTTTAAAAAATCAATGCAAAACCTATGGGATCATAGGTTTTTTTACTTTTTTTAACGGTTGAATGCAACATCTCAAAATATAAACCAGGTAGGTTTTTTTACTTTTTTTAACGGTTGAATGCAACATCTGGGTTTTTTTACTTTTTTTAACGGTTGAATGCATGATCTCAAAATATAAACCAGGTATCTTTTTAAGCTCCTTGCTGATTAAATTGCCTTCCTGTGATAATGCATTATAAGGAATGGCAAACCATTGCAGTTTTATTTGCAATCGTGGTAATTATGTTTTAATATATAAAATGCAGACCTGTACCACATAATATCAGCCACCAACTGCTTAAGTGACTTCTATGGAGATTAAGATTGAAAGGAGAGAATGGAATGCTTCAGCTCCTTGGCACAATGCAGGATATATCTAAAATGAATAAAACCCTTTGCAACAAGAAACCAAATGTTTGGCAGTTTGAAAGCCCCAAGATCTTAAGGTATACCTTCAAAAGAAAAAAAAAAGCTTTATCATGGTATGAGCTAGCTAAAGAAATAATCTAACATGTTATAAGATAACTTATGTTCCTGCTTGGAGAAACAAAACAGGCATAGAAACAAAATGAAAATAAGAAAAAATGTCTCGGCTGCTAATAAGCAAAAGGACTTACAATTAGAAATTGTAGGGATTGAGTCCACAACATATGACAACTGCAAAAAGGCCTTATATTTGAGGTGAATAAGCCTGATACGTGCCCTGAAGCATCTTTTCTTTAGATGCCTCAGCAAGCTAGTAGCTGGAGGTGTACTTCCCCTCCCCATCATCATGTTATACATAACAGATTGTCATGTGACAACCATATTTGTGACTGACACAAAGATTACTTATTGCATTAAATCTTCATATAAATTCAGAATTTGTTTTCAGCTTGAAAGTTTCTCCAAACATGATTTCCCATTTTTATTGCAGAAATTTGGGCATTACAATTAAAATACTTGTTTTGATAAATTCCTGTGATTTTCATTAACAGCTTTGTTGGGATAAGATAACTAAATCTCTTGAACTCATCATTTTTATGTTCTTCCTCAGTTTGTCTTTGGATCACCTAAGAGTGTTTTAGTTTTTGTTTTTTTTAAATCATTTTTTCAATTATGTTAACTCCATGGATGTTGAAGAAATGTTTACATGAGCAAACTTACTGAATTCTTTATTATTTTGTCCCTTTCTTCATAACATGTCTTAGCATAGGTTGTGGTTAGTATGAACTCCAAAACAGTCAGAACTGTTGCTTTTAAAAAAAATGTGTCACAAACTCAGGAAATCCTAGTAGTTTCAGTTTTTTTAATTAAAATATTGAATGGAAGGAGCCACACAGGCTAACCAAAATATGCATTTGGATTCTAGTACAGTACGAAGCACTTTTATGCACATACTGATAGATGCTTAAATACAAAACAAGAAGTGGCAAAATCAGCAGTTTCCCTGATGGCAAAGCATCTCACTGAGGTGTATTGTGAAAGATGTGCCAGTCAAATGTTGACATATATATCACTGTGTCATCTTGACTGATGTCTTGGTTTCATCCATAGACAACCTGACATTACCCATAGGCAACACTCTGAATATCATCCAGTTTCTCTGCCTCATTGCTGCCGGTTGGCTTCATCCCATGTTATTCCACAGATTCTCTTCTGGGGGGAGAGATGTGCAGAAGAGACCATAGTGGGGAAGGAAAATCTTACTGTGCATGTGGATTGCTACCCAGTCTTGAGATAATTGTATATGTTTAAACATAAATTGGAATGTCTCTGAAATAATAAACAGTGGCTTGGTATGTGCATAATTTCTGTGTGGGGATGCTGTTTTCTCGTTGACAACTTACTAGCACAGTCTATTTAAAAAAGGGAATATAAAATAATGACATGATGAATGTATAGTAAAATTAAGTAGTACCCTCAAATAAAAGGAAATACTAGGAAATGTAGGTAAATTACCTAGTGAAAGAGTTATCTGTGCATTGGTCTATTAAAAATTTTTGTCCAGTCAGTATTTCATATTTCTCAGTCATCAAATTCTGTAACACAAAAGCTTTGCTATACTACTTCTTCCCAGTTCCTTGCTAGTGAAATAATAATAGTCATCTAAGCTTTATTCAAAGTGAAATGTATGTTAACAGTTGGGAAACAGCTGTATATCACAGAATTCCTGCAAAATCCTCCAAACTATCGAAACATGCAGTGGCTTTCCAATATTTGTATTCTGCAAACTAGTAGCAAATTCATCTTGCAAGTTGATCTTAATAGATGACAAAATTTTAATGTCAATTTGAAGTGAACAGATTTTAAAAATTACATCACAGATAACCTATTTATTATAACATAAAGGCTGTTTTGGATCACGGTTCACTACATTACTTCAGTTGGCAGTAAATTAATATGAAAAAAATGTGTTGCTGTTGAAATGGTATGCTGGAGTTAGTGCTCATCCCTGTGCTTCAGGCAACATACTGCAATTTAATATTTGACTGCCAAGTGTGCTTCCAGTTGAAAGTCATTAAAGTTTTCATAGGCTTGTAAGGTCCTCTTTATCAACTCAATCTTTAGAATTTTGTCTGAATTTTCTTTAAAGTGTGATGCCCAAACTTGGACATAAAATGTGTGATAGGATCTATCAATTTAGAATAAAATGAAGTGAAAGCTTACTTTGGGTCTGAAGATTTGCACTTCTATGGATGCATTTGCTTTTTTTTCCCCAGCCACTTCAAAATACTCATCACTATGCAATCAATTGTTCAGAAATATTGATTACAAGATTCTCCCGCAATACCTGTATGTGATCTTTGTGAAAATCGTATATCTATCTTCTAATGTATTAGCCATCCACTTTATCACAGAATCCTTACAATATATCATAGAAGTTACTGCTAAAAAAAATGAGATAAAATTAATCTGGCAAGTCTTGTTCCTGATAAATCCATGTTGAATTCTAATTAAAAAGTTTTTTTCAAAATATTTTTAAATCCACCTCTTTAGAATCTTCCCATGCATTAATCTTAGACTGACCACTGTCAATTCCCAGTATTTTAATAATAGTAATTTATAATTTATTAAATCTATATGCCACCTGACTCGCATCAACTGTGTAGGTTTAATTGTTTTAATTAGAGTCGTTAAATATGGTATATTCTTTCATGCGCTTTTTTACCAGCTCTATGTTAGTAAATTAATGACAGTACTTGTGGTTTCAAAATTTATTTCAGTGTCCTGCTATTTAATGACTGCAATAAAGTTATTTTATTTCAGTGATGTAAACATGTATGAAATCCTCTTGGGACAATATGATCCTTCATATTTGTTAAGTTCATAGTGGATAACTGGATGTGTGAATGCCCTGGTTTTTATTACACAGATGACTTTCTAACACTCTTGTCTCCTTCCTGGCTTCCATGCTTTAGTTACATCTAAAGGAATATATTCAAGGAAATTCCTGCCACATTTTTTTTTTCAGGCTGGGAAGAATGATGGAGAGGTCTTTTAACAAAACAATACCAGTTCTAACTTCTTTAATCTCTTCCATCAACAAGATAAGCTCAAAAACACCACTTAGAGAATTTTGAAAGAAATTCTTAGTCACCATGAGAAAAAGGTAGAAACTCTTAAGAAAAAAAAATGAGGCACATTCCTTAGGATAAGAAGACATCAGAGACATTGGAAAAATTTGGGTGTTTAAATAATTTATTTAATTTAATTGCTAGTTACTTTTATTCCCATTCAATACAAAACTATGCCTGCAGCAAGAATAACTGTTGTAAGTATTTAGACATAAGTACTGTCTATTTTGTTTCCAGCTACTGTGAGGAATGCAGCCAAGTTTAAGAAATAGGGACGGCTAAGCAGGATGGTAGATGGTGCTATTATCCCTGCTAATGCAATTTTTAAGTCCAGGCACTTCGTCTCCCTGACAAAATAGCTCCATTACAACACTAGTTCAACTGGACAGTGTTACGAGAATACCTTTTACTAGCCATACATTTTGCAGACTTGTAGAGGATTAAGGAACATATCTTCCCAGGCAGCTGTGTGCCTCTACTTTCTTCCCAAAGTAGATGCTTCGCTGAGGGATAAAAGGGAGCTGGAAGAATTGAGTCATAATAATACACATTGTACTTTGCATCTACCCAGCATGCTGTTCTTATGTTCATCAGCGTCTTGTGAGATGAAGTATTTTAAGCTGTAGTTAGCAGAGTACAGCTATTTTTGTGCTTATTCATACGCACAATAGGGGAGATCAGGAAAGGAAAGGATCACAATTCTAGGAAGCTGTATATTGTGTATGGAACTTTGGGGTTCCAAATATTTTAAAAGTATTCTCACCTTTGTTTGATTTGAATTGTTAATATCTGTTTTGTAATTTTGAAACCTAGCATGTACAAACAAAATGTTTGTCAAGGCTGGAAGTTAATGTCTCCTAAAGCTTAGGTAGAACAGAAGACATCTAAATTGAAAACCTAGGGGTTCTTGCATGCTCTTTATTTCTAAAAATTATTTAATTCAGAATCTTTGAAGCTAATTCCTCTTTGCCAACTGCTGCGTAGCAGCTTCTGGTGTGTGGGTGTATTGCTGTGAATCAGCTAAAAAATACCAATTCTGCCAAATCTAGAAGCATTTAATGACTTCTCTACTATTGTTAAAAGTGTGCACCCTTTCATTAGTAGTCAGCAGAGGTCTGGATATAATATGTGCATAACTGCAGGGGTGTGAGTGACTAGAGGGAGCAGCCACAGATGAACTAAACTGCTAGGCAATACTCCATACTAAGATGCACAGAATTAACAGAAATCAGGGTGGCCTAGCGGAAGTGCGGGGAAAGAAAGGTGCAAAAGCTTGCATTATCAGTGTACACTAGTACCATTTAAATTCAAGACAAAAATAATCATTTAATAAAATTATTTAGGGTTAGGTTTATAAGTCTTTGCTTCTATGGTGTTGGCCTTAGCTAGATTTTGTTTCTTTAATATGTCCATAGTGGGTTATTAAAATACGTTTCACCAGTAAGTGTGATGAACTATATTTTATGAAATACCATTCAATTTCTTTGAAAATAAAACTGAAAATCTTTGAACTTTGAAAATCAATTCAGTGTCCAAGATGAGACTAATAAATTATCTGCCTGTATCATCTCATCTTTTGCAGGTAATTGAGTAAACAATAACAACAAGAATTATATAATGATAATACAATTATAAGGAATACTTGGACTTTAGAACAGTATTGGCAGGAAGTTTTATACACTGGTTCCAACCCTAACCCTTTATGTAGGCCACCATATCATTATCCAAAGTCTTTGAGGATCATATCACGTCAGTAGTACAGCGCTTGTGGAGTCCATACAATGATATAAAACATCAAATACGTTAAATTATTTAATATCTTCATTCAAAGAAACTACAGTTTTATTAGAACAAGACAGGCTGTTGGAATATGCAAGAATGGTGATGAGTGGGCGGGCGGGCAAAAGCAAAAAAATATATATTTTTTTTCAAAAACCGACCGAACCGATCTCCCTGACCTCAACAACCACTTCGGGCGAACCAGTCCAAACCGGTAGGAACCCACCCCTGTCAAAGGCATTTCTACAGACTTTCAAGAAACTCTAAATCAGGATTAATTCTCATATTACAACAAATGGTGGAAGTAATGTTCAAGGATTCCTGCCTAGCTATAAAATAAAGCTCCCTTTTCCTCAAAATGAGCTAATTTTATTCAGGTCACTAAATAAATTGTATTGCCTTAGTTCATTTTTTTTAACCACATTAATTTTGATATTCACCCGAAGTAGGCACTGGGAAATGTTTTTATAGTTAACAATGGACTAAGATATGAACTGTACACTCATTAAAAATTAGTTTTAACATGTCTGCCTACTCAGTTTTCCTTTTAACATAACTGCTCTTATCCATTACCTCAGTGGAAATGGATAGAGGACGTTTCCTATCCTATCACCACCACTTACAATTCCCTTTCTTCAGAACCTTCATAATTTCCATGCTGCCAAGACCAAAGACTATTAATTTCTTATTAATGTTCTACATATACTTACAAGTAGAATCAAAGATGAGTCAAGTCTTCAATCTAATATTCCCCAAAGGTGTTGGACTTTATCTTATTTCTTAGCCATCAAAATTAACAGCATACTATTTCCTCTCAAAAAAACCCAAAGAACATAATATATTATGATTAGGAGCTAATGACCCCTTTATTGTATGGTCAAAGTGCTTCTCCAGTATCATGAAGATGACAAGTTGAATTGGCAGTTGAATCACACTTTATTCATTAACTACATGTATATCCTGTATTGTAGAGAGAAGCTCAAGGCGACTTTGGCGCAAATCAGCTGTTCAATGAAGAGAAGGGGGCCATTGGCGCCGGCCTGGACAGTGAGCAGTCGATCTTTCTGTCAGTGGGAGCATGACAAGGAGGAAGAAGATGATGACAGGGAGGAAGTGGAGGAGGGGAAACATGATGATGAAGAGGAGGAGAGAAGAAGAGCAATCAATTGAACAATGGGGAGGAGGGGGAAGAACATGATGAAGAGAAGGAAAATGAAAGAAGAGGGTGAAGAGGAGAAGGGGGAGTAGGGAGAGGGGAAAGATGAGTAACGGAGAGGAGGAGGAGGGAAGAACAGGAGGAAGAGGAGCAGGTGGAAGAGGAGAAAGAATAGGGGGAATAGGAGGAAGAGAAAGAGGGAGGAGGGTGATGAAGAGGAGGGAGAACAAGATGATGAAGAGAAGGAGGACAAAGGAGAGGAGGGGAAGAAGATGAACGGGCAGAAGGGGGAAGAAGACGAGGAGGAGGAAGAAGATGAAGAGGAGGGGGAAGAAGAGGAGGAGGAACAGGGATAAGAAGATGAAGAAGGGGAGGAACAACATGAACAATAAATACTTAGGCAATGCCGGGTCATCAGCTAGTAACCTATAAAGGAAATAAACCTCCCTTCCCTGTCTTTTTGGAGCTATGGATAAAACATTCTTCCTAATTATTCTTTTTTTTAATTTTAGATAAATATTTTTCAATAGACTATATTTTTATTGAACAGATCATCTAAATTATAGATATTTGGAAGTTTAGTCATAAAGGACAATTGCATGATTTTTCTAGATGAATTCTTGCCTCTAACATAGAAGACTAAGCTTTTTTTAAAAAATATTATTGTTATGAGAGAAAATAGCAATGATAATAAAGCATATTATTTATAGGCCATAAATATTGTCATAAACCAATTTGGGAATAATTTTTGTTCCTAAAGTACAATTACTGCAAACGTAATGCTCACTATAAGCCAATTAATCTAGGAAAATATATGGTTACTACCTTTGTTATGCGTAATTATCTTTTAAAACCAGCAGATCATACTGTTGTTATATTACCAGGACATTAACCCTATAAGGGTGGTTTCAGACAAACATTCTCCATCCAAACACAAGGGAACATTGGGAGGTCATCCTCAGTTCATAAAATTTCAAATACCATTTCAATGGCTGAAAACATCCAATGAGTAAGATATCACAGTTTTATTTATGGGACAATTAAGATTTCCTCCATTTGTTCAAGGAGCTGCAGATTTATTATATGAATTATTCTAGGCAGCCATAAAATGATGGAAACAGGTAGATATGGAATACTATACTAAATAATATTAATGGAAAATGCATTTTTTTAGAGAAAAGACAATTTTTATTAAATACTTATACCATATCTTAATGGAAATTGAGCTCCTTGGTTTAAGAGCCAATTGTTTCTCGATTTATTACCCTAGCAGACATAGACATGATGTAATTCAGATGTCTATTATATGGGATACCAATGGTCAAATGAAGTCAAGGGTGTTAATAAATTTAATTTTTTTCCATTTTAAAATGAAAAGTATAGTGTGACTTCAGAAATAAAAAGAGCTGATTATTTGCTTTCCAAAATTCTACAATAGAAATATTAGCAAAAGCTGAATTGCTTATCCTAAAATAAAGATTTGGTCCATGTTATTTATAAAATCTGTGAGGAAGAAACCCCAAACCAGGCAAGACATTATAAAAATGTAGCCAACCGATAAAGAAATTACAACAACCCATCTCAGCTTGGTGCTTTCCAGATATGAAAACTACATTCCCAAAAACTGGCTGTATGGAATTTCTGAGAATTATACTCCAACCCAAGGGGTATAAGGCACCAAGTTAGGGAAAACATTAAAAAAGAGAGTCTATTACTTGAATGCCCGCCAAATAAAAACACCAAAGCAGATATGTACCGGTAGTGAAATGCTCTAGATGAGGAGCATTCCAACTGAAGCATAATGTAGAGATATTACAAACAGTAACAGAGTTGGAAGGACCTTGGAGTTGTTCTAGTCCAACCACCTGGCTCAACCCTATATCATTTCAGAAAAATGGTTGTCCACTCATTTTTCTCTTTGATATCCTGAGCTATAATAGACTCAAAATAGGTCTCAACTGATGACAGGAGACAGTGGTAGACAGATCAGGCAAAAGACATATTAACATCTTCAGGAGTGCTTCTGGACATGGCTACTATTTTGCATTTTGTACTCTGCCTTGTTTATGAAATTTTACAGGCAGATCAAGTCTTCCATTTATAAATCCACTCATGTTTCTGAGAGCTTTACAGTATTAGTAGTAATTGCCCCAAGATCATCCAGCTGGCTTTCATGGCTAAAGTGAGACTAGAACTCACAGTGTCCAGATTTCTAACTCAGCACCTTAGCCTCCAGACCAAACTGGCTAGACTAAAAAAATAACAAATTAGGGTTTATTGTATCTGTGTTTGAACTGTAGGTTTCAATTATTTGCCAGTGCGGCTTAGAAATACTTTTTTGTAGAAATGCAAATATTTTCAATTCTTACTTTACATTTTCTCAGCTTAGTATTTTTGAAAGGTAACATATAAATTTTACTAAAATAAAAATAAAATAAAAATAAATTTTATTAAAAAATTGGCTGTGACATCTTGAGACCATTAGTTGTTTTATATTTCAAATTTATTCAACATTTTTGTATACTCTCATATATTAAGAAATCTATACATTCAAAATTATCATATAGTATGACTACAATCTTCAGAGGAGTTCTGAGGGATTATTTGGAAGAGAATTCAAATGTTCAGTAGCAAAGTCCAGTAATGTTTTATTATGTTGGAACTGGTCCTGCAATTTTTTGTGAAATATAATTGTCTTTTCCTCCTACCAAATTTCTTTCCAGATACCAAAGTATTTATAGGAAAATAGCTGTACTTAAATACAGTTTATATACATAGCTGCACATACATGTAGGTGCATCCGTTGCTTCTATCCGTACACTTTCCGTACATTTGCTTCTATCCGTACATTTTACTCTGCTGCTGCTCTTTGCTGCCACGGATGTCATCCTCTGAACTTTATTTTTGGTAAAATAATTTTAGTGAAGCAGTTTTGGGTCAAACTGTTTCTGCACTGTAGTTTTTAAAAAGTATTTACATACATTTCCTACCTTCATAATAGAAAATGTATTTTTATACAGCATCTGGATTAGAATAGAACTATTGGAATTGGTAGTTGTCCTATGAAATATGGTGTTCTCAGCATTAATTTTTTAAAAACGTTGGCCTCTAAGTTTTAAAGGAAGCAATTTTAAAAGCGTTCCAGTTCAATATTTCAATCAAAAACTAAGGCTTGGCAGATTTCAATTCTGGATATTACTGAACTATTTCTTTGTATTATATTGCTTTTAACCCAGTTTACAGAGGTTGGAACATATGTCACTAGAATACTCTTCACCCCAAACAAGCAAGAAATATTTTCTGGAAACATTTTACAAAATATATGAATTAAAAGTTGCTCTTTCCCATTAGAATGCAGATGCCTAAGAAGAATAATTACTTTCAGAGGAACTAATATCTCTTTGGATAAGAACTTCTAAAATATCACTTTAGAAATTGAAAAAAGATCTAGATCTAAATACCAGACTGAAATGAACAGGATGAAATTTAATAGGAAGAAATATAAAGTTTTGTCTCTGGGGGAAAAAAATACTAAACAAATGTACAGAATAGGAGAGGCCTGACTTGGCAGTAATGTGTGTGAAAAACAGTTGGGTGTTCTAACAGATTACAATATGAGCCAGTCATATAATGCAGTTGCTTAAAAAGGCAACTCCTGTTTCATGACGTATTAACAGAAGCATGGATTCCTGATTATGAAAAGTTGTCATCCACTACTTTCCCAAGCTTCATTTGAAAAGCCATGAATAGTTCTGAGCATTGTGTTTTAAAAAACGATGTTAACTTCAGCAAGGTCAAAGCAGGGCTATCAAGATGGTAAAAAGAAACTAACCACTAAGAAGAAAGAAATCCGGTATATCTATATATATAAAGCAGAAGTCCGGTGCGCACGTAAGTTTGTATGCGCTCTATAGAACTCTTTAATTCAAGCT
>JANHJO010001026.1:172959-194192 GCA_032468235.1 Pseudoxyrhopus heterurus | reverse complement strand
CAGGTGTTTTCTCTCTTGAGATTTCTTCGTCCTCAGGAAGTTTGGTTGCAAACCGAGGATTTGTTCTTGAACCGAGTCAAACATTTAGCTGATTTTTTTGGTTGTGAACCGATTTGGTTGCGAACTGAAGCAGTTGTGAACCGAGGTTCCACTGTACATTTAACTTTCCAATGGTGAAATATCAACTCTTTGGGCATAGTAAGGGCATGGAGATTCTATTGATATTGTCCAGATATATTTCACGTACTCGGTATGTAGTTCATGAGAATTTTACCCTCTGAAAATTTTAGCTTTTGTGGCTGTCATATTTATAAGCCTATTGGTTTCTCCCAAAATCTAATAAATATAAGACATTGCAAAAATATGTGCTTTAAAGAAGCATTTTCCTTATTATATCTCCAACCAAATCTTGCCTTAAGAGTCCCTTTCTATACAAGTGTGGGGAGCTCACTGAATTCTAAATAAACTAGTTGTAAAAGTTTCTTATTTCTCAGCAACATCCGTTCTTTCATCCAGGCTAAATAACCAGCAGCAAAATACAGTTTCACAATAAACACAATCCTCTTTTCTTTGCATCTTGTAACACTTTATATTTAACTCATGTTTTTTCCCCCTTGTCATATAAATTTAGATATCTTTTTCCTGTTGTTTGAATGGTACATCTGTTGTCAAAACAGGTATTGTCTGAAACAAAAACATCATTCTTTGCAAAACATTCATTTTTATCACAGCAATTCTCCTCAGCAATAACAATTTTATTTTGCATACTTTTAAAATGATCTTTAACACACTGAACTACCTAGTATTATACATCCAAACTATATTCAGAAAGAACACAAAACACTGTATTTGAAAATCAACTACAATTTTAAATTTATGTTAAAAAAAAAGATAAATTCCGCATTTTGTAATAATTTTATACCTATTGTATGTATTCATGACAAAATGAAAAGCTTCATTTAAAAACATTACTACCAATAGAATATCTCTGGGAAGTTGTGTAGCTATGACTATTTCACTACATTCGAATTGGGATGTATTTAATCCTATTCTGTCAATCACTTAGGGGAGGATAATACAAAATCCATCTTTTACTAGATTTCTTCAACTTGTTTTCTTTTCATGCCCTTTCTGCATTTTCTTTTCTTTTTCTTTTTTTTCTTCCTTTATTTAAATCGTATTAGTTTTTTATTTTTTTATTTTTGTTTAAAAGTTCTAATACAAATTATATACAAAGAAGAAATCAAGGGTACCCTCAGCACTCCTGACCCCTGTGGTTAAACAAATGAAACAAATAAAGAATAAGACAAGAGTTTTGAAAAGCCATGAAATGAGAAATTCATATTTGTGAGGTTACCTGGAAGTCTTGTTCATTAATTTTGTTAAATGACAATTCCATCTTTTCTTTTGATTATGGATGCAGTCACACTACACTTAATCAGACTAGTGAATGAAGACATTTGCTAGATTGGCTCAATGCATAAGCATTCACTAGCCATAAAATTATAAGCAAAAAACACTAGACAAGCTTAATGTTTTGTGCAAATGCAGATGCAATACTGTTGATGCTTGTTTTGTGGACACAACTTGTGTGTTAATGCATGTCTACACATGAATGTGATGAGTCAGTCCCCTATTGGAGGTAGATTAGAGTTATACAACAACCAGTTAGCCCACAGATGGACTATGTTTCATCCAGCTGTCCAGAAATGAACGGAGGGATGTGTCAACATCTTGTGGTGGATTCCTAGAGGTACAAAATATATGGCCTTTTTTTTTTGTAGTCAAGAACAGCCACAGAAAACTATCCCAAGGTCTGCTTGCCCTAACCCTACATGATCTTATTTAAAACCTACTTAATCCCTTTACACAACAATTTATTATGTGGAGATTTTTTTGGCATTGAAAAATTGTAAGGATGTAAGTTTATGTTACTCCTTAGTCACAGGACTTTCCAGGAGTTTTGAAATCATGTTAAAGAAACCTTCACCTGCTTATAATATTTCTCCACTTAGAAATGTTTCTAAAGTTTAATGCCACACCAAATCCCAATTTCTTAAAAATAAGGAAATGTTAAAATTAAGAACTAATGTTCCCATGAAAGACTCTCCTTTCCCTCCCCCCTTTATTCAGCAAACCAACAAATGTTGAACAGTTAAAATAGCTTTGAAATAGTAATAAATTATTTCACGCATACATGCCAAATATTAAAACCAGAAGGTTGTTTCAATATGAAGTCACTGGGACTGGAAGACTGCATTGCCGGTATTAATCATCTACTTGTTTATAAGCTTAGTTTCATTTAAGTCCTGGTGACAGGCAGGAATTAAAGCTCTTAAGGCAATTTATAGAATTTACTTCTATTGCTAATTTAATTTATTTATTCAATTGATTCACTGAATTTATATGCCACTGAACTTGTCACAGCTCCCGGTGGTTTCCAAGAAGAGAATATATATACAATGAGGTCTCCTTTATGAAATATGTCTATTGTTGTCTGTTTGTAAAAATGCAGAGGCTTTACTGGATCAGGTTAAAGGCCCATTTAGTCAAGCATTTTGTTTCCATGTTTTTAAACAGATATCTCTGGAAAACCATGAGCAAAACCTACATCTGTTCTCTTGAGCCAATCTACCAGTTACTTGGTAACACCATATTTGGAATATTGCATCCAGTTTTGGTTGCCATCAGAGGTGGTATTCAGCCGGTTCTGACACGTTCGGGAGAACTGGTAGCAATAATTTTGATTGGATCGGAGAACCAGCAAATGCCACCTCTGATTGGCCAATTGCATAACCACGCCCACCAAGACTCGCCCACAGAACCAGTAAAAAAATTGGAATCCCACCACTGGTTGCCATGATATAAAAAAGATGTTGAAACTCTAGAAAGAGTACAGAGAAGAGCAACAAAGATGATTAGGGGACTTAGAACCACATTGCTGGAAGTGTCGTTCTGTACAAGGGATGTACTACCACATGTGGTGGCTTTGTCCGCATACTAGGAGTTATTGGAGGAAAATTAAAAAATGGATTGAAGAGATAACAAACCAAAACTTAGACTTAAAGCCAGTATTTTTATTAGGAATAGTACCGGGAGAGTTCAGAAAAGACTTATTATATTTGGTGATACATATAATAACGGTGGCAAGAATCACCTTTGCACAACACTGGAAATCAGAAAAAAATCCTACAGAAGAAAAACTGATCAATAAAATCTTTGAATGTGCCGAGATGGATAGATTAACATGGTTATTAAAAGACAAAGAGGAAACTGAATTTTTTAAGGTATGGGACTTATGGTATAGATGGTTAAGCAATAGACAACAGAAGGCAGAAAAAAAGAAAATGTGAAAATGTATTACAAATAGTAAAAAACGATGTATAAATATCTGGAATTACTTATATTCAATACGTTATACCTATGTGATATCTAGTCCTGTCTTGTCAACACTGTAAAATGGAAATGTTATTTGTTTTTTCAAAAAATAATAAAAAATAAATTTCAAAAAAAATGTATCCAGAATTACCCTAGTTATGAATATTGGCCTTCAGATGTTGCTGAAACCCCCAACATTTGCGGCCTTTAGCCAAAATGGCCACCGTAACAAATGTAAGGAACTATAGTTCAAGGGTCATTTGGCTTTTGGGGGAATCCATTTCCTAATTAGAGTATGATTAGGCCCATACATTAAAGAACAAAATGATAACAGGCAGCTTACCAGCAAATGAAGCTACCTAACCCAGTGTTGACATTGTTAGCTGACAAGGGCTGTCAAAAAGCCTCAGGTGGAGAACTTTGTCACCTGATCTCTTCAACTAAAGGTTTGAGAATTGGACTTGGTGCTTTGCACTACATAGACCCATGTATTGGGCCTATAGGATTCTGATCTATGCAGATATTCTATTTGTAGAAACTCTGAATTTTGAGAATAAGAGGCTTCCTCTTCTTCAAACACCTGGCAGGTTGTGCTGAAAAAAGTATAATAATAAAGAAAAGGAGTACATCTATTTCTACATGCAGGAATAAAAAACTTACTACAAGGCAAAGACAAGTTCTTGTATTTCTGATTAGTGACATTCTACAAATCTAAAATGCTCAAAAAGCTAGTGATGCAATTCTTTTATCTATAAAAAGCTCAGCGTATTATTTAAAATACCAACTTGCTACACGACAAGAATTGAGCTTGCAAAAATGGGACAGTTGCCTAAGGCTATGAAACATCCTTCAGGGAAGGAGGTTGCTAATAAAACCACTGGCACCATTTCTAAATCTACTGTAATGAGGAGATTATCCAGATCACTTTACAGAATCCCAATTGCCTTTAACGGAAGTGGTAGTGGAGTTAATTGTCCATAAGGATATAACTTCAACCTATGGTTAAGATGGGCATAATTCAAGATTTTTCCTCGAAAAACAAAATAGCTGCAGTTGACCTAATTAGTTACTCTCTTTGTGAGCTATACCACCAAAGACAATAGTGAATAGCAAGAGAGTCCCCTCAGGCCGCATTAATTATATAGTCCCTAAAATTGAGTGGTTCTGTTGGGTAATAGAAAAGTGCACTATTTCTACAAATGGTGCTTAGGACCATTTTGACTTGCAGGCTCTTGCAGCAAGCCCTTCGATCTAACTTTACATACTTCAACCCATCTAAGGAGGCCACCCATGACCGGAAGCTTTAAAATATTTGCCAGGAAGCTGACTGTGAGAGATATTCAGCTGGAGTTTTTCTACAGGATTTGAGGTCAGAGACAGGACTTATAGCATAAAGATAGAACTCTCTGTTGTTATTTCATTAGTGGCTAGGGATTCTCAGAGGAGAAATGTGGAAAATATATATGGAAACTGCCACAAGAGGGAATCTGTGGAAATAAAGCCAGATTACACAGAAGGAAGTACATAAAGAGAAGATGCTTGACAGGAATCCAAAGGAAATGGACTGAAGAATCAGGTTCAACGGTTTAGACAGTCAACATTTTATAATGCTATCATTCCTGAGCTGCCTGCACTAATGAGACTCCTGAAAATTTCATTCAATGTTTGCAAATACCTAGAAAAAAACCTTATATTCTACTTAGATATATAAAGCAAATATCACTCATATAGGCATATTTGTAGACAAACATGGCATGGATGGCTTTCAACTACAGGTATTGGCTCATATCAGTCTGGATCTATTTATGCGCCCTTCCTCTGTGGGAGAGGGAGAGTATGGCAATTGTAAAGAAACCTAATTGTTACACTTGCCATTAATTATAATTCAATATTTGCTTTTGCAGCTCATTGTCATAGGAAAAATAATATTCAAAAGCCAGATTTCTGAAAAAGAATAGGATGGAGTTACCTCTTTGAAATCCCAAACCTAAATATTCTCAGACCTACCGTCTTATTTCCCACTGCAGTTTCTAGTTTCTTTTTCTTTCGATAAAAGTACCAGCTCATTGCTTTGAACTGACACAAAGGCTTTAAAAACACAGCAGGATTTAGTTAATTATTTAGTTAGCATCCCACAATGTTAATAAATTACCCAACATACATTCCCTATTGGAATTGCTTTTTTCCCCACTTTTTCTTTGATCATCATATTTTCTACAGGGCCTGCTGAGGGATCACTTTCATCATTTTTCCACGACAAAAAAAACACTCATATATCGATACAAATGGTTTGCAATTACTCATTAGATGGAAAGAATATTAAACTCTGTCCAAGATAAAACACAGGCTCATTCAGTATCTTCAGCGTATCTTTCTTCTAATCCCAGTGCTTTGTAGTGGAGTGGATTTTTTTAAAAAAAATAGCTGTATGATTATTTTACCAAACAGTGTACAAAATACAGAGTTGTAAAATTCTACAGGAGGCAGATGGTGAGAATTTCCAGCTGCACAGAATGTCCTCTGGGATGATTAATTTTGCTCAGGCATAGTATATGAGATCCTTCCTAGGCACACATGTGGTTTTCCTGATATTTCCCATTAATAGTGCCATAGAAGCAAGCCATTTACATTAGCTTGTTGTGCTGTGCCTTTGTTATAACCACAATTTCAATTTGGATAGAACACAGGAATAAAATGACGCTTACGTTGATACCAGGGCATTTGAGAAAGATTCAGAAATTGCCAATTTGGCATCCCTAGCATTTCTGGATGATGAGACTACTACCTGAAATCTCAGAGAAGAAGTAGCTGTCAGTATATAGGTGTACTAAGACTGGTAAAACATCGTGCTAAATGAAATGCCCAATCTTCTGGCAATGGGATGTTTTATGATATGTCAATCATTTTATAAATAAGCAGCCATCATCCTCAAGACAGTTATTTTGTATCCACAAGTATGCCCACCAACCACTTTGGACTTCATATTTCCATTTTTCCTTCTTAGTTACCCTTTTTACTAATTCAGCAATGATCATAAAACATAGCAGAAAGAAAAGACTTCCCTACTTTTATGTTTCTTTGAATGTCAGACTTTAAAATCTTTGCCACATGTCCTACCAGACAAAATTCTCAGTTTCACAGATAGCTTGTAGGAGATAAACAAGGATTTCAAATTCTGCCCAGTTTTAAAACTTACTGATTAATCTTGGGCAATCCTTGGAGTATGACAAAATACCAACATGGTTAATAAATAAGAAAATTGTGTCCTTTAAGGAATGTGCCTATCATTCTGGGAAGTAAAAACTCTACTTGAAATCATACAAGAAATATATTTATTGGCCAAAAATATGTTGTGAATAAATACGGTAGTAGAATGGTATATGAAAGGTCACAAAGGGGCAAAAGAATGGTCCTTCTTTTTCCCTGTACAATGTTGTTGCTGCTTTTGTGTGCAGTACACCATTTTCATTCTTCTAAAAATGCTGTGCAGTAGATTGTGGTGCACATTCCTTCTTACCTTATTCCTTCTTTCATTTTATTTGAGGGATTTGAAGCTTCACTTGCAAATGAAGTAGTTCTAGGCGCATGTGCCAGGTTTGAGAGCAAAATGGAAGATGCGGCTTTTGCTACCATGCCACTTCTTTAAAAAAAAATTAAAGGAAACAAAAGCAAAGCTAGGAAATTTTTTCACTTAATGATGTTCTGCTAAATACCTTTTTTAAAACCCCATTACAGCTGGTAATGAAAAAGGATCAGCCCATCTATTTAGGCTACGAGCTTACAACTGGTCACTTGAGAGTAGGCCTTACTGAATTCCACAGGACTTTCTTTAAGGTCAGCTATAAATCAGGGTTAAAGCGTGTGACACTCAGTGAAGCCTAAGGCCACCATATCAAGGTTGCAAAAAAATGGATAACCAGAAAATGACAGCAATGGGTTCAAAGTTTTTTTTTTTTGCATCTTTTTGCTATTATCTGTGGTCTGGATTTTGCAGCCTAAGTATAGCAGTCTTAATGAAATCACTTCATTTTCTATTGCAGCCTATTTTCTATTAATACAAGCAACTGCAGCAATCTAAGACTTTCAGCCTACTGTGCCTTGCTAGGCAGCCTACTGTTAAGTAGATTACAGTGGGTCACTGAGACATCACTTTCCTTCGCACAAAGGAAGCTAACATCATACTCTTTTCAGTTCTGCTAGAATTAAGTAACTTTTGTAGCTTTTTAAACCTAAATGATTTTCAAGCAAGATCATATGCAACAGTAGCCTAATTAGAAGAATCATCTGGACTTGAAAGCAAACTTGCTAATTCCTAACTCTAACATTTTTCCATTGTTTTGACCCCATCACATTGCTTTATCTAAAGCAGAGCACAACATTAAAAAAAAGATCATAAATGATGTTTTATGGAAGTCTATAAACAGATGATATCCAGATCAGATCTGCCCTCTCAGTCTTGAATAAAAGAAAATCTGTTCCAGATTCTCCATTTTGCCTCATGAATGGGGTTTTGATTAGACTGAAATATATCTTAGTACTGAACCTTCCATGAATATCTTCACCTACTTTTCAGGTCTGTGATTTATTAACTTGAAATAATTACAGACTCATAAAGATCACATAACATCTTGTGGGTCACTAATAAACAGCATGTGTGATTTCCAGTTAACTGAAAACTCTACAATGGAGAATATTCTAGAAACAAATATAATGTTTTTACTTGCTTGAGAGGAAAAATGAAATTGCTGAGAAATATTAGGGACTTATTAATTTTCTTGAGTTAAAAAGAACTTTTATATATTTATTCAAATTATTTATATGACCACCCATTTCACAACAGTGACTCTGGGTAACATACAAGGATTAAAAACTGCAGCATATCACAACCAGATCAACTGCAGATCCATGTAGAGTATATTACAGTCATCTAAATGGTATGGGTCGCTATGGGTTGTATAAATCAACATTATCCTGTAATGAAGAGAAAGTTTAGAGAGATAATATTGTCCCTTAATGGGATTAAATATTTGATATTTTTGTAGCATAAGAAAAATGTTATCATTTATTCCTTTCTATATATATTGATGAATAAGGTATCTACAGACTGATTTTCAAAGACATTCATAAAGTAAAAGGCATGAAGACTATAATGCAAAGCAGAAGTGGTTTTGGCATTGTGGAATGTTTTTTCGGGTTTTTTTGGCTACTGTTATTTTTAAATTATTGGGTATTTTGTAGTCATAATAAATATGGACACATACAAATTACTTACCTCTCTAAAAAAATTGTTATTTTAATCCACAGTCAATATTTTGTTTCTCAGTTTGGGAACGTTTACATACTGAAAGTTCTCCTTTTTACCTTTTTTCTGACATTAACTGCAATTTCAAAGTTGATTCTAAAAAACAATCTGTGTCGTGTCGTGTATAAGTTTACTTTTAAAATTTCCATTATGATATCACGTATTAAGATTAAATCTTCTTTCAGCTGTACTCTTTCCTGGTGACTTGGATGCTTGGATGCTGCTGACAATGTTGGCTTTGGAATATTCATCCTCACATTGTTAAGTGCTGCTTTGATGTTTCTATGATAATAAGAGGAAGGAAAAAAAGCTTCTTTAAAATGTGTACTACTCCATTAACTCCAAGTAAGGTTATGAGTTTACTTTGTAAACTGATTCAGATTGGAATCCTAATGGGTCAATTTGCATTGACAAAAGCATATTTCTTATGGATTGAAGAAAGGTAATTGATTTGTCAAATTTCTTTCAGTTGAGAAGAGAATGTGGTGAAATTTTCATGAGTAGAGTATAATAGTGTGATGGCCTCACATTTATTTAGTTATGAAGTGACCCCGGGGTGTAAGTATCTATTTTTCACTGCACAGTCAATTTAGCTACCAACATGCATCCTTTCTGCTTTTCTCTGCTTCAGTTAAATCCCAAGGGAAGACCATATTTTTTCCTATATCCCCCCTCCAAAAAATTGGAAATTATAAGCAATAAAGGAGGCCTCAAGGTAATGGAAAAAATTGAAATAGAACAATATCAGGAATAGACATTCTCTGTCCATTCTTCTCAAGAATTCAGAAGCTAAATTATAAAAATAAGCAATTTATTCAATAGTTATAAAGAGTTTGACCTTTAGAATGTGAATAAAACTGTGATATAATTAGGCAGGGTTTTGTTTCTTTTCTTTTCTTTTGTTTTTTTTGCTTAGGGGACACATCTGACATGAATTCCTTGCAAAACAAATAAGTGGACAAAAACTAATTGTTGAGAAACAAAGTTCAATTCATAGTTATCTACTGATATTCTGTAAGAGAGGATAGAGGGCTACTTTCTTGCTGCTGTTTTGCATAATTGTGAGTCAGAAATGATTTTCAATAGTTCCAGAAGGTTTTCTGAATCACAGTTAGACAACAAAACTTGTGAGTCAGAAATCCTTATTGATCTACCGACATCATCAAGAAATTATCAGGAAATCCATCTATTTTTGCTCACTCTCAATCTATTATCTGAATTATGAAGATGGCATCATTTGAATTAGCTGGGTAAAAGTATCAAAAGGAGAACTGGATATGGGATTACCTTAAGTGAGGTCATTACAGCATGTCCTAGTTTAGAGATAATGGAACAGTGTGGTTTTCTGTTTTTGTGAAAAATCTTGCCAGTTACTGCATTTCCTTCCTTTTTCTTTTTTAGTTGTAGGATGGAATTGGAAGCATCATTTAAAAAAAAATGATGAAGGAACTGTAGTTGATTATAACAAATCAACATCAAATCTTGTGCTAAGAACCTGGCACATTATCACTAACTCAATTTTTTTAAAAATCAAACCTTAAATTGCAATCCTTGAATAGTAGTTAGACTTTTTTTTAGATAATGTGGTTTGTGCAAAACTGAATACCAAACATTTTGTTTAGATTGCAATGGCCAATAAGAGGAGAGAAGGGCAGGGTATTTCTTAAATGTAATGTTGCAGGCAGAGGTGGGCATGCCTCATTCTGCCCATGTGACTCCACTGCTCAGGTTTGGTCAGATCCAAAGGGCATCTTATGAACTATTTCCAATGTTTGCAAAATCTCCTGTATATTATATATTATTATGTAAAGCAGATAACTGAACTTTGATCAAATGACCCAGAACTGAATATAATCAATCTCAATTAAGCACTCTTCAATCTGCATGTAGGGTTTGTAGGTGTATAGCATGCTTCTTGAGCATTACATGGACCTAAGATTTTTTAATCTTTACTGTATTGTGAAGCTGTCTTGAGTTATCATGTTTACTGAAGGGTGAATTTGAAATTCAAGCACTGAGATGTTAATGCTGCCAGGTAGGATTGAAAGTCACTGCAGTTGAAATGTTTTTCATCCATGAAAAAGGGAAACTCATTATCACCAATTCCTTATAACTCTGACTCTCTGAATTCTAATATATCCATCAGAAAATATCAGTCTGAACTCTAATATATCAATCAGAAAATTTCTTCATTTCCTTGGGAACCTGAACACTTCCTCTAGAGAGAGGGAGAGAGAGAGAATGCTACCCTACCAATTCATACAAGCAGCCTGAGAATATAATTCCTTTGACTGAAATTTTGGATTTTTTAAACTAAAGTATGACACTGAAATCCAGGCTTGATACATAATTTGGCTCGATTGAAAGATTTGGAAGAAATCTTCCTTTTATAAAGCTGTTTTTGTTTTGTTATTGCATAGTTCTGCCCTGTTTTTAAATGCAGTTCAATGGAGTTGAACAATGCAGTTTTGAATCCACTTCCATTGCATCTATATCTTTCCCTTCTCTCTTTCTATATATACATGTGTGCATTTGAAGTCACAAGAGATTTTCCCTTTGCTGAATTGTTTTTCACTTCAAATGATATTTTGCTTCTGCAAGTTGGCAATGTATGAGACTACAGCAATTACTTGGCACTTATTGCTATATTTACTCTCATATATGCTACCTTCTTACCTTTTAACTTCCTTGGAGTTGATTGTTTATTTGCCAGCATGGAAAGATTACAGTTGTTATGAGGTCACCTCTCAGTCAGCTCCCATTCCTAAATAGAGAATACAGCACCTGAATCTAAATATACCTTCATATAGGTCAGGCCTTTTTATGTTAGGAAGGGACAGAGAAATCCTGGTAGGCTTTTAAAAGACTGATACAGAACTCAGGAAGAAATGGAAGATAAATTGCTGGACTGAAGCAGAAATGAGTGGGTATTAACATCTTCCTAGTCCTCAGAATTAATACTAGAATTTCCAAGAAAATAAGAAAGCCAGGTACACTGAAGCATAAGGATATTTTGGGGATAGTAATAAGAAACAACAGCAGTTTGAAAGCATGTAAAAATGCAAGTAGAAAAATAGGGACCACCTTTGGTGGGAAGGTAACACATTCTGTGCACCATGCCAGCCACATGACCACGGAGATGTCTTCGGACAGCACTGGCTCTTCGGCTTTGAAACAGAGATGAGCACCGCCCCCTAGAGTCAGGAACGACTAGCACAGATGTGCGAGGGGAACCTTTACCTTTACCTTACCTCAGATGTAAATTCATAAATTTGATTTCTCTAATCTTAAAACAATTGTCTTGTTCCTTTTATCATTCTCAGTTTCCTGATAGTTTCTTTTAAATATTCATATTTTCAATTAAGATTATTTCCCTTGTACTTTTATGTCTGGTACTGGAAGTTTGAGTACACTTATCATAAATTCTTTCAGTTTACTAGAGCTTTTATTCTCTGTTTTCTCTAGCCATTGCGATAGATTTTCTGAACTGTAGTTTCTTCTCTGAAATTTGAGAAATACATTGGGTTTCTTTCTCCTCAGATTCTTTTCCACATAAGTTAAGCATACTGAATTTATTCCTTCCATCAATCTTGTTTTCTACCTGCATGTCATCCAGGTCAACTTTTACTGGTGTACCTACTCTCTTTAATTTTTTAAATTTAATCCATATATTTGACACCAATAATTTGTTCCAACACATGGAACTGACTGGATTGTCCTTCTCTATTCTTCATATTTGATCTATTTGATTATTCCATTACTATGGCAGCGTAGAGTCCATATTTATATTGCTAGGATCTAATGTTGGCAATGAATAAGGATTTTCTTTCACAACTGGGTCATGGATCTAAAAAGCGGATGGCTCAGCTCACAGTCCTAAGTCACTGTCCAATTCCTCAGGCTCAACAGTTTCAAATCATTCCTAGATAACTAGGCAAGGCTCGACCCTATGCATTCTCTCTGGACTACAACAAGGTCAGCATTCAACTGCAAACAACACAAACTCTCACTGGTGCTGAGCATAATTCTGTATGTCCCTACAGAGGTTTTCCCAGGTCCCTTATCCAAGAGGGCTTGTGTCAATCCAAACAGGCTGAGGGTTGAAAACTACAAGGTCTGTTCTTTTATTTTTCAACTATTTTCTATTTTTGACCATAGACATTTCATTTCAATCTACCCAAAATGTCACCTAACTTCAATAGACCTGTAAACTACTTGAAGTATGAAAAGCCAAAACAAATAGTGTTAAGTCAAATATATGTGAAAGCAAAAAGAATAGGAAAAGAGTTGAAGGTTTGTTTGGGACACTTACAAATGAATGATTTGTTTGAATAATGTACTACTGAAAACCTAAGCTCCATGGGGATATGACTAGCTTGTTTGATAACTGGTGCTTGTGGTAACAGTACAGTTAACACAAATGACACAGCAATTACAGCAAACAGTAGAAATATATCAAACCCACCAGTTTTAGGAAATAATATTCAGAGTCCTAACATAAATCAGAACATTGTCTCCATTCCTTCCTTCCTTATTTCATAATCTCTCCCAAAATAATCCTTTGTAGAATTCAGGGGTGGCACTGAACATTAGAGAGCTTTGTCCTCTCATCACTCATTTGAGTAAAGCACCTATTTCAAAATATTGATGTGATAGCTGGTGTCATATTAACTGCATTTCTATCTAAGTGCTGCTATTAAGTTCTAAGTGCTTAGCAGTCTTGATCTTTCTTTTCTTTGTTTTTTATGTCTCATTATTTGTAACATGTAACTTTCTGGCTTTGATAGCAAGTTTTTTTTAATTACAAATTAAGTAATGTAGCTTACTTCCCACTAACAGCAAAGTTCTGTCAGTCTAATGATTACCTTATTACCTTTGTTAAGTTAACTTATTGAATTCTAACTCTTCCTTGTTATAATGTATTCACTGATAATGTCTGGGAAAAAGAGAACCATATAATTAGTGAAATAGATAAGTTCCTGTTGAACTGATGGGTCTTTTTCAAAATAGATAGTAGATGAGATGTATATCATACAGTGTTTGATTTATGTTCTCTATTGCTTATGAAATTTCACTGAAACAAATAAAAATGCAGTGTTTGAAAGATCATATTTATGATGTTGCATTAACATTTATTTTGTTTTTTAAATATGTCAACATACCGTATGTTAATTACTTACCCTCTTTAATAGACTTTAATAGTTATATGAAGACAGCATAGTATGCTTAAACTTAAAATCTTAAGACAAGTTGATATTTGAAATTGAGATATTATATAAAATGACATTCTAATATGTGAAATCATAAAGTTGCAAGTTTAGAAAATTATAGACAGAAGTACGAAGGCTTGACTTCAATCAGGTATCACAAAATTATGGAGTTGGAAGAACCATTTAGGATGTGGGATCTAATTTCCTGCTTCATGCTGGCATTCAAATTGAAACATCTGATAAACAGCTGTCCAGCTTCTTCTCAAACACATCCAATAAAATGTAGCAATTATTATTTTGGAGCATGGGTTCCCCTAACAATATTGCTTTATATATTTATTTTTTCTGATAAAATTCATCTGGAATATTTATAAATTAAAACCATTATTTTACAACCTGTCTTTGGGAGGAGAAAGATAAGATGTTAGGCTTCTAAACTGCTTAAAGAGAGCTATAAAGCACTGTTAAGCAGTATATAAATCTAATGCTATTGCTATTATTCTGTGTGAGAAACTTATTATTTAAAGAGGTCTTGTTAGGTTAATCAAACTTCAAGGTTCTGATTGATAATTTTGAACAGTTAAGAAAACCTGTGCAGGTAGAGGAATCACCCACATTTTAGAGAACATTAGGCTTCTTGGCTCTCCAAGCTAGGAAACCTTGTTTATATGAACAAAAAAGCTAAATATGAGCAATTCCCTGCCAGATGAAATAGTCAAAGTCCACTGAAAGATCACAGATAATTTACAAATTTTGCTTTTCAGTAGGCTACTTTCCTATGAAGAAAACATCATTAGTCCATTGCACAGAATCTATAGTTTTGAGGATCCTTCCCAATCTCATCAGGAATTTTGGGGATGTAACCATCTTATATTTTTATAATTACACCTACTTTCACAAACCCAGTACAAGGTATTCAAAGAGAAACAATTAAGGTATGTGGTTGTTGCTGTTTCAAGATAGAAATGGGTGACTTAGAAGGGAGATCATGGGAGCAAGTTTAGTTAATGTCCAACAGGATTTGGAATATCTAGATGGATATTAACTAAACTTATTATGTTGTTGTCTCTGGAAAGGGTTGACTTGAAGGAACAGCTCTGCAAGTTGGCATCCTCTTTGACTTACAGTTCCTACAAGATTAGCAAGTGGCAGTTGTGGCTAGGAAAAATCTTTGCCCAGCTTTGGCTGGTGTGCCAGGTGAAACTTTATTTGGGGTAGAAAGATTTGTACATGCCCTCATCATCATTCACCTAAACTACTGCAGCATATTCTATATGGAGTTGTCTTTAAAGTCAGCCAGAAATTTCCATTGATATAAAATGCAAGTGCTCATGGGTATTTGCCAATATGCCTATGTAACACCTATTCTGCAGGCCCTGCATTGTCTTCCTATCTGTTTCTAAATGCAGTTTCATGTGCTGCTTTTAACTTAAGGGATTGTTACAGAGAGGAGGGAGGTCAACCTATTTTTCAAAGCACTTGAAGGCCAGACAAGGAATAATGGATGGAAACTGAACAAGGAAAGATTCAACCTGGAAATAAGGAAACAATTTCTGACAGTGACAACAATCAATAAATGGAACAGCTTGCCTTTGGAAGTTGTGGGAGCTTCATCACTGGAAGCTTTCAAGAAGAGACTGGATTGCCGTCTGTCAGAAATGGTGTAGTAGGGCCTCCTGCTTGGGTGGTGGGTTGGACTAGATGACCTACAAGGTCCTTTCCAACTGTATTAATCTGTTAAATTTATAAAACCCTTTATAAATTGATCCCAGATTGCTTGTAGGTCCACATCTCTCCAATAGAGTCAGCCTGACTCTTTGATCAGGTTTGGAGAAGCAGCTGGATCGCCCCTGTTGTGGGGAGGGCAAAGCGTGGAGATGTTGTACTGCGGGGCTGTCAGTATGGAATGTCCTCTAGTGGGAAGTTTGATTGGTTTCAATCTTATTTGCCTTCCAGCAACACCTAAAAACAGCTTTTCTGGAGTTTTCGGGATTAACATCAGTTATTGTTTTGGGTTGATTATTGCATTTTTATCTTGTAACATTATTGTATGTTACTGTCATTTTTGTGAATTCTCATTATGGCTGTGGTGGAATATAAGTTCAGTAAGCAAACAAACGAACAAGAGAAAAGAGGCCAAGAAAGTCTACCATTTTGACTTATAAGGATTTTTGACATATAATCAAAACAAGCAATTTTATGTACTTCTGCTTGGCTGACCAAGCAGAATATATAATACCAATAACCAATGCTGTATAAGATATTTGCTGTTCTGAATAGACATGAGACATTTTTTACTGTATGTAATTGCTTTTGAGCCAGCCTTATGAATTCATGACACTCCAAAAGTCACTTGTGCTCACATTAATTGTTAACTTATGTTCTGTCAATTCAGATGCTAAAATATATGCTATTTAAAGCATGGTATGAAATTTTTTAACTTTAAGATGAAGAAAGCTTAAACAGCAGTAACCTCAAAGCAATTAGCAAGCAGGCAGAGATAACAAGACAATAAAACAAAACAACCAATGTGACAATCTATTTACTAATATAATATTAGGAAAATAATGCTGAATTATTTAAAGGTACTTCTTTCATGTGAAAAACTGGAAACCCAGAATATTAGGAAGTGCATTGTTTTATGTGATTTAAAAAAAAGATTTATGGATTGGAATTCCCACTTTATTATTTTCATTACTGCATCTTCAGATATATGAGCTCCGTCTGTTTGCATGACATGAAAGGATTTCCATCATTATTTGTTGTGTTACTTCTTCATTTATTAATGCAGAAGTCATGATTATATTCCTGACACAATGCAATTTATAATTATTTCTCATAGGTAACAAAGTTTAATGTATTACTGCACTTGCATTAAAAATCACCTTGTTTGTAACCTGTAGTACTTGTTCTCAAGAGTACATCCAGAACAATTTTTATTATGAGATACATTTGAATGCTATTTAGGAAACCTGCAATATTTCTCATTTTTAAAATAAATATTTATATAAAAGTGGATATATATATATGTGTGTGTGTGTGTGTGTGTGTGTGTGTGTGTGTGTATTCATGGTATTCAAGGGTGTGTCTTTGCAAAGAATAGTACAATAAATTATAAAAGGATCTATCTGTTCCTTTCTACCCGAGTGAAAAGAAAATACATACAGAAAATTGGTTTAGATGTTGTTTTCTTGATCACTGTCATATGACCACCATCTAATACTGCATATTTCTGAAATCTAGAGTGGCCTGATACCCTACTGAAATTGAGCATTTTATCACAGAATTGATCCCAGAAAGTTGACAGATAGTGCTAATCCAAATGACATTGGTGGCTTTTCAATCTCCACTTCATATGACATTTTCACTTACATTTGAAGGATTAAAAAAAAAAGCAATGAACTGATTGAAGAAGGGACAAGTTACAGATGTTCAAGAATGGTATCTTCTAAACTGGCAACTTTTTCAGTGATAGTCACTTAGGTACTTCACAATAAGTTTTGCACAGAAAATAAAATATTGTTTGATATGTTAAAAGCAAAAGTTCTAGCCTACATTCAGGATATTTTATTTCTGAAAAAATACAGACAAATGGATTTCTATTATTGATGGATCATTTTGTCATTGTTATGTCATTTTTCTATCTCTGCAATGTGCTGATTTTTCCTTACAGTAAAATCAAGAATCCTTCTAATCCAAATTGACTACTGAAACTTCATGTGTTGGTCAACACACATGAGTTTTCATGATATCAGTAGGGAAGTTGTTGCCTTGTTGTGCATTTTGTTTACTTTTCCTTCTAGCCTAGATTATTGGTGTTTCCTGCAGGAAATATTCAATAATTCAATAGTGAAATATTTCATGATTCAAATAGTAACCAGATATTGCTACTAAGCTTCTGTCACTTGTTGTTTTCCCACTTTATTTTTATTTTTTATGAAGTGACACTTTGGGTTGATAATTTACAGTGTTAGTCACTGCACACATACTGAGTGACATAACGGCATAGCCATATGTGACAGCCCCATCTAGATGGTGATACAGTAATTGGGATTAAGGTGCAGACATAAGCATTGGGCCTATTTTATCACTTTAAGACAGAATGTCAAGACCATTAGGACTTTTTTCCCTTTTCTATTCTACTTCCCTTCCTTCCCTACTAACCTTTCCCCTCATGGGTTGTTATGAGACACAAACTCACATTGCACACTATATTATTCAAAAAAAGAAGCTTAGAAATTGAAATGCTTACATGGTCATGTACTGCTGTTCAGAAAGAAATCTCTTTATCTTAGCTGCATTCTTAGCCCAGTATTTTTGTTCTTTTCCCTATGGAAAGTCCTTTAAAGTGCTGTGGAGTCCAAGCTGAACAAGATTGAATGTGACTTTTAGAAATAAAATGCCTGGTCTTATCCACTTTCCTCTTTGGGACAACAATGGGAGATAAATTCACTCCACGGGAATCTTTTGTGGACCATGCTATGGAGGCAATTTGCAGTTTGCTATGGAAAAAGACATCTTACACTACATTTATTCCCCCTGCCGCTGGCTACAATTCAACCCACTTTGAGCCACTAAAGCAGAGGTGCTGAGCTGAGCTCCTGCATTCCACATAATAATGGGTGTACAAGGAAGCAAAAGACAAATACATAGCCTATTCCAAGTAGACCCCAGTTGAGGTTTGAGAGAAAGGCCCAGGGGGAGTGAAGAAAACTATAGAAGTTCAATTGCAAAAGGCTTGAATAAAACATTTTAAAATGAGGTCATTTATTCATCTCCAAGGTTCTGGAAAATAAAAAAGCATATATGGCTGTGGTATATTCAGATTCCAGAGAATACTGACTGAAATGGTTATAGGATCCAGTTTGAGTCATTCAACAGGACCAAAGGTTTATTTTTCTAAGCTCTGGGGTTTGTTCTGGAGTCCATCATCAGAGAATTTCTCTTTCTCCAGAATATGTACATTGGGCTTTTCTATGCATTGCATTTATATGGTTGCAGGTTGTGTGTAGTTTTAAGTAGTTAATTAGAGTGTTGACAGCTGGCTGTTAAGTCATTAAAACTGCCACTATGCCCATGGCTCCTAAGTACCTGATAGGCAGGTGGTAAATCAGTACTCCTATTGACTGACAAGCCTTTAATTATTTCTCTGGCTATTTTTGTCTCTGCTCGGTCAACAATCCTAGTAGCTGTGAAATTTAATGTATGTCCCTTGTTCATTGAAATGTGAGGGTACTAATGAGGAACCATATCAATCAATCAGAATAGAGTTGGAAGGAACCTTGGAGGTCTTGTGGTCCAACCACCTACTCAAGCAGGAGACCCTATATCATTTCAGAAAGGTGGCTGTCCGGTCTTTTTTTTAAAAAACCTCCAGTGATGAAGCACCCACAACTTCTAAAGGCAAGCTGTTTCACCAGTTAATTGTGCTCACTGTTAGGAAGTTTCTCCTTAATTCTAGGTTGCTTCACTCCTTGATTAGTTTCCATCAATTGTTTCTTCTCTTGTTGTTCTATGTGTTGTATATAAATACAATATGTAGAACAGCGCAGTGCACATATTCTGGAGAGAGAGAATTTCCCTGATGATGGAATCCAAAACAAGCCCCAAAGCTTGGAAGAATAAACCTTTTCTTCTAGTGACTGATTTAGATTGGATCTTGCAACATTATCCTGGGACATGTATATTTACTTTCATTTGTGAAATGGTTATGACCAATGCAAATGAAAAACTCTTATGGATTAAAAGTATTTAGGAGAGAAGACTGGTGACATTCATTCAAGGATAATCCAGCTGTATAAGTGAGAGGCGAGATATAATGACTTAAAAAGAATGGCAAATAGAAAAAGGTGACCAAAATATGCATTGGGAAATTGATATTGGAAAACAATTTAGGCACAATTACATTGTGTCTGAAATCAGGGTCAATATTAAAGAAAATAAAATATTTAAAGATGAATGGACTCTTTTGATATACTGCTGGATATACCATAAGCTAAACATTTTTGCCTTTAAGGGGCTTCCAGTACAACTATGCAATCTATTCAAATAAAATGAATAAATATGACAGTGTATCCTCAGTTTGTATTGGTGACAGTGGTAGCCCATTACAAAACAATGTTCAATTATTGCTTGAATTAGCAAAATGTCACACACTTGAGCAATGTATCTCCGACCCTACCCTTCCTCACATTTACTCACAGAGGCTGAGCTACAACCAGACAGCCAATACATATATATATATAGCAATTCTGAGTAGACCAGAATAAAACTTCATATTTACTGGAAAATCCAAGTTTCAAGGGAATGAAGAAAGGAAAAAAATTCCCAGGCCTATCGCATACTCGTGAGCCCTGCTGTTGCTGGCAATAATGAGTCAAATGCTAAGAAAAGTACTGGAGGTTGGGAAATGAAAGAGGTTACCTAGAAGATTCCAGCAGAAAAGATCATTTGGAAAGATTGCTGGAAGATACAAACAAAATGGAGACTGGAAATAGTGATATGGTTTTGGTGAGGTAAGGTACCAGAAGAAGCAGGAAGCCAAACAATGCTCAAATGGGAGGCAGTAATTCTACCAAAAAGGGATTAGAACTGCATCTAATAACCAGTAATAATAATTATTTATTAAACTTATATGCCAATCAATGTCCAGTGATTCCAGGCAGTAGGAAAGAAATTAACTTTCTCTGGGGCTAGAAGTGAAGAAAGGTCCCGATCTGGAGCCAAGAAAATAATCAATTTGCACTGTTAACATAGAACATCTTATTTTTCCAAATAGAGACATTGCCTCAAATTCAGCTGCTGCAGCAGTCCATATCAAGGTAATGTATGAGAAAGAATAGGCCTGCTCTGCACAGATTGATTAATCTATGTAGAATTTTGTACTAGGGAGGTTTTGAAGGGTCAGTCTAAGAATGATCTAAGTATTCTTAGATACAGGGGAAGCTAATCTTGTGGCACTTTGCTCAACTTCCTTTTACATTGCTTTTTCTATAAAGAAGCCTGAGGAAAGCTATTAGTGCCAACATTCAAACATTCACCAGTCTTCTGATATATTCTATATTCAACATCTCTTGTCTGATCACAATTCAAGAAAAATTTCAAATGTAACTAAATTTGCTGTAAGAGCAGATTATTCCAATTAACAGCCACTTCACTATATTAGTTCAGAATCTATGTGTAGCAGGAGCCCATTCAGTAACCAAATCCATCAGTCTTGTAGCCTCTGTGTCTCTCTATGTAAATAATACAAAAACTTGAGTAAATTAGAGTAGAGTAGAGTAGAGTAGAGTAGAGTAGAGTAGAGTAGAGTAGAGTAGAGTGGAGTGGAGTGGAGTGGAGTG
>JANHJO010001026.1:84316-99024 GCA_032468235.1 Pseudoxyrhopus heterurus | reverse complement strand
TCACTTCTCAATTTTTGAAAAGCCATTTCTATTTTATCCTCCATTCTTTGAAAGCTTGAAGATATCATATCAAATACGTCCTTAATTTCCGCCATTTTCACCACTCTTTCTTGCGTTTCACTCACGTGGTAAGATAAGCAAATTTATAATCACACTTTAATTCAGTCTTTGTTTTCAATTATTAGTAGTCTTTATGTTTAAAATTTTTGTTAAAGCTGGGGGATGCTTTACTTCTGTCCCTTAATAACGATCTTGACAATCTTAGAAAGTTTTTCTTTCCTCTTATCAAATAAAGTTTCGCTGCTTTTTCCAAACCCAATAAGCAATCTCTTTTGGATTTATATTTCATGGGGTTGTTATTAAAAATCAGAAAAAATAAATTGCCTCACCCATCAAGCATGCTTTGTTCTTTTCTTCTTCTTCTCCTCCTGCCCAATCTTATGTTCCCAGATTGAGTTCGGCTTCGTGGCGGCCATGTAAGACCACCGCTCCACTTGCTGTAGGTATAGGAGGCTTTTTCTGGGTCGGGGAGGAGAGAAGCGACTCTCCTTTGCCCTCCCAGCAGACCTCCTCTACTTCACCTCCTCTCCAGAAGGGCTTAGGCTCATTTCGGAGCCCTACGGACAAGTCATCTTGGTGCGGGGCCGCGGAGTTCGCGGTCCACGCATCCAACCTCGCCGACGCTCTGCCCAGTTGGTAAAGATGTATTGGAATGATATGTGGGAGACCCAAAAGCAGCTCTGTTCACGTAAAAGAAGTTTGTGTAAAGAAAAAACAATAAAAAACTTATTGGGGAAAAAAGAAGAAGTTGTGACTGCTTCGTCACTGGAACTTTTTAAGAAGAGATTGGACAGCCACTTGCCCAGAATGGAATAGGTCTCCTGCTTGTGCAGGGGGTTGGAATAGAAGACCTCCAAATTCCCTTCCAATTCTGTTATTCTATTTCCAAAATATTGAGCAAGATTTGCTATTGCTATAGTGGGAATTAGATGGAAAGAAAGATGACAGGTCAGATTAATACTCATTAGCTAGGCAGCTTTCAGCTATTGGCACGACAATTTGAGATAGCATTTTTTACCGTAATTCATTTATTCTCAATTAATTAGGCAAAGTTGTGGATGGAAAATTACAGTGGAAAATAGTATCTACCCCCTTGAAAAAAATGCAAGGCTTGTACCCATTCAAATAAAGATGTTGCTCATTTGCATGATATTATCCTCTATGTAATCCCCATCTTCTTCAACCAAATATGAGGAAGAAAACATAATTTGAACTGGATTAGGATGGAAGTACTATTCTCCAGTAACAATGGGAAATAAAACTATTAATAAAGTAATGTAAGATAGGCATTGGGCTAAGCAACAAAATGAATGAATTATCTTTCTTCCACAAAATAGATTAGGGATCAATAGCTAAAAAAGACAAAACAAAATCGAAAAAACCCAACAACACTGAATTCAACTGCATTCTCAGAAAAATAGAAATGTCATCCCTAAACTGTTCTCATTTGTTGGTTCTTGAAGGTACAGAAAAAAGGCCTCCTACTTGTGATTTGATTATAGAAAGATCTTTGTAATTTATTTATCTGCATGTCTTTCTACCAATATATAAAATATGTGTTTTCTACTGTGACTAATAATGCCGTAAGCCATAATACTTTGACAATTTGCACTGCAAGTCATCTAAAAACTTCCTACTGGATAAAAAATGATCCAGTCAAATATATTCCACATAACTTAGTAGGTGACATATTCTCCTTCAAAGAAATCCATTTATTATAAACTATGTTCCATTTTCTTTACCCTTTGTTCTTCTGTGTCTAAGTCTTACATTTTCATGTCAGAATTATTGTTGCATGTCAACATGAATGTCATCTATTAACAGGGCTCTGTTAATAGAAGAATGATATTGGTATCATAAAATATTTATTTCTGTTCTGCCATGTAGTTAATCAAGAGATCACAAAGCCAAGTTCAATCACATAGAACCATAATATAATGTGTTAGGAATTATATATGTACTAGTATAATCCTTCTCCTCTTCAATAGAGAGAGACACAATTTCTGGAAAATGCTAAATAAGATGTAATCTAAACATAAAATGCCTAATACAAAGCATACAAAATCCAGGAGTAGATTGCATATCATTTCTATTTTTGAAAAAAAAACCTGGAAAAAATGGTAAGATAATCAAAATAAAAAAATATATTATGATATATAAGAAATTGCACTTAGTCAAAATTATAGTTTCTTTTCTATAGCGTGGGTCCATACCATTAAGATAGCTAGTTCCTGTCTACTTTTCCTATTTGAGGTAGGAAAAAAACCATCCCAAAGTCACATAGCTGAATGATGATATGTTTTTCCCAAATGAACAGAACCACTCCCCCCAAAACCTTTAGTGAATATGTTAAAAAAATATTAAAGAAAAATGACCCCATAATGTTGTGTGGTCAGATATGTTCCACGGCATTCAAGTCATGCTATACATCTTTAACATACTAAAATTGTCCTGAAAATTCAAGGACTAAATATAGAGTTCATTGCCTTCCCTAGAATACTTATTGAATTGCAGAGGGCCAAACTCAAGATGACTTTAAGAAGATAAACAGAATACTGTAAACTTTTATGTACATTAATGTAATCTAAATAATTCTGAACTCTTCTGAAAGAGCTAAGTTGACACTACTAGGTTTTATTTATGTGACAATATACCAAAATACTAAAAAGAGATGTATTCAGCAGGTAGGAAGATATTCTGCTTGAAATACATAATTCAGAGTCAAAGCTGTGAATTTGTAACTTTTGAAAGTACAACACTTAGGAGTATCATTTTTTCCTAAAATACGGGAGACAAATCCATCTCACTCTTCAGTTCACTTCTCCTCTGGGTGGTTTTAGAATTTATTCTGTTTCATTCTGTTCAAGGTTTTTCACATATGTGAGTAGTATTTTCCTCCATAATCTCTCAATTCTCAGTGACTCCTTACCTCCACTTCACTGTCATTTCCCTCTCAGTGAATGCAATATGACTGCCTCTTTCCCTTAAATTAATTACCCTAAGATGCATTCTAGGAGCAACAACAAAACTTTAAGAACATTCATTCACTCATTCTAAAGAAATTTCAGTATTACAATTTAGCAGTCAAGACCAATTTCAAGACCAGCGTAATAGTAAAGACCAAGACCAAATATGGCCTTGATGCACATCTCCTGAACATAAAATTCTGTTTGAGCAATGTGAAAATGCTTGAAACTGGAGACAACAGCCAACTGGCTTCTGTCATAGTTGGATGTTTGTAATCTGTAATTGCATTATGTACTCTTCCAGTAAAGTCCATGATTTCAAAACAGTGAAAAGGAAACTCTGTTGTTTTGTGGGGGTAAATTAGGCAGCTACTTAGGATTATATATGTACATATATTGCTATTTATCTGTTCCCTTCTATAGCTATTTGACTATCTGTGAAAAGACAATTAAGGGAAAATACATACATTAACATCCCCTTCTTCAGAAAGTGATCGCTTTATTTCTTACAGATGATTGGTTAAATATAAAGAGCATAACTAACTATTGACTAAAGGACCCTAAGAGTCTTTTTTCCCTGTACAGTCTTCAGATTCATTTCACTTCTGACTCTCAATTCTCTCAAATTCTCTGCTTTCTGGGTGTTAAATAAAAAGATGCGAAAAGAACAGAGTCAGCACAAAAGGCTTCACTCAAACGAATGCCATTCCACTGAATAGACTGAAAAGGGCTAACTTGGAGAGATTCATGGGAGCTTCCAGGGCTCTTACAGTTATTGAGAAAGTATGCTAAGAAGTTGATGGTTATTTCTGGAGAAAACACTTTTCATTCTTACCATCTGGTTTAACCATTGACTTTTTTCTTGCCCCCAAGACAAATCCTTTTTAAAGTCTTAAAACATATTAAATATAATACCTGCTGTCATAAGCCTAAGAGGCTTGTATAAATGAAGAATAGAGTTTAGGGTTCTGGGAGAGGACAGCATTAAGGTTTAAAATAAGTGTTGATGCCTGCGGCTTTCAGATGACAATTGAAGGGAGGAAAGAACTACCTTAAAATCATAAAATATTAGATGCTTCTTTCAAACCAAAAGAAGGCTGGTGTGAGTCAGGATCAGTTAGTTATTCTTCATTGCTCATGCCAAAACTACTTCAGTAATTAAGTATAAATATAAAAACATCTACTCAGGCTAGGAGAATTATAAAGCATACATTTGGTGTAGGCATATTGAGACTTTTTTTTTTTAAAAAAATGCAGCTGTGTAAGCAAAATCAGTTATGCACATTACAGTATCTCTAAAGTAAAATGAAACATTCACTATATATAAGCCACCCCTAGGAAAAAAAAAAGACGGAGTGGATTGGTTTATGTTGTACTTTTTATTAAAATACGTAAGAGGTTAGCACATTTATTTATGTATTTATTTTATTTTATCTAACAGTTAAAAACAATTAGAACCAATTATGAATGAAAATAGAATTAAAAATGAACTGTGGAAGAATTTACCAGCATCCTATATAACAGGGGTGTCAAACTCACGTCGTCATGGCAGCATCACGTGACATATCAGGACTTTTTTTCCTTCGCTAAACGGGGGGGGAAGGCGGGGCCAGCATGTGATGCATCCTGCCCATGGGCCGCAAGTTTGACACCCCTGCTATATACAATATAACATCCATTATGGAACTGAGAGAAATTTTTTGAGAGTAGAAGCCATTTTCAATCTTTCTACTGCTCGCTTAATTAAGTGTATGCCTATTCTATTATCAGTCAAAATAGGCTACTTGTCTGCTTAAGCTGAACCATTTTTTCCCCGAACAGCCTAAAATTTGGCCGTCCCTTGTCTTTGAAAATTCATGAATGATATCTGTCTAGAACTGTATGCTGTTATTATAAATTCAGGGCATTACATAAATGTTTTCCCATACTAATTAATTCAACCTTAGATATAGTGCAAAATTGGTGAAAAACATGTTAATCTTTTAAGCTAAATTAATATTTATGATACCTAAATACAGATGAAGACACTTGGGAGAAAAAAAAAAACCCTAGAAACCCATCATTTCCACATTATTGTTATTTTTAAGCAATTATTAAAAAGACATTCTGTATCAATTTTATGGATTATAAATCATGTATCTAAATTCTGCATCAAACATATTTACATATAGTATTTTTGAAGATGCAGCTTTATCATCAAATAAGAGATCCATAACCACTATTAATTTGTGCTAGCCTATTTCTTGATCAATTCTCATTAATCAGATCAAATGAGTGAGTGAAATTCACAGAGGTTATAAATCACTTATTTTATATAGAAGTGAAATACACAACAACAAAATATTTTTCCTAATAGATCTTGGAGGAATTATCATATTAAATGTTTCATTTTTCTTATGATTCTAGTTGATTTAGCAGCAAATGATTTTAAAATATCATATACTTCTTTAATCTTACTTCCCTTTCATGAATTATACAACTCAAGTAAAACTCTCCAAGGTCCTGTTTTTTTTAATCTGAATTCTTACATTGTTTTCTCATTTTTCTTATGGAATCTGACTGCAATAGAAAAGAACTTGAAGAGGCATTTTTCATCATTATAAACCCTTGTAAACAATTGTGTCAGAATGGGAATGCATCAATCTATAATTTGTTTAAACATTTCTGAAGATAAATATTTTCCCCTAGGTGTGACTTTTAGAGAAAAAGGAGTTGCAGATCACACCTCAGTTGAGGAGATGTGTTTGTCAAAATATTGTCTGAACAAGACTTGCATTGCATGGAATTCCAAATGAAAATAAGACTAATGTTCATAATGAAACCTGAGATGATAATGTTCAAGAAAATCTTAGTCTTCAAAAGAACATGTGAAGATTATCAAATACATGTGAAGATTATCAAATTTCTGATTAAACAAACAAAAGGTATCTATTTTTTCTAACAATCAGCAGAAAGTTGATACAGGGTTCAGACAGATTGAGATTTCAATTCATTTGCTTATACTTGGTTAGTATAAGTATAATATAATAGTAAAGTATATATAATATTTTCCAACTCACTAGGGCTAGGTGAAGACAAAGAAAGTAATATAATAATTTAGCATGCAGTGTGAAAGAAGCATACACACACTTTCACTTTCAGATGCATTACCTGTTAACTAATCCAAAGACTCCATTTATTCTTTTAGAAAAGTTTCACTCTCCAACCTTAGTAACTTAGTTGAAAGATTTGGAATGTTAAATTCTGAGTTACCATTGGCTTTTTTCAACTGTGTAAAGTAAATTAAATCTCTTCTAGAGGCAATTGCACAATGAAGTCCTTCCCTATGATTGATGTTCCTAATAACAATAATAACCATTATATATAATAATGGAAGTAATCAATAGAGAAGATTGACATAATTATGGCTTAAGATAAATTATATTATTTCCAATAAGCAGCAGTCTTAAGTGATATTGTATTTGCTATTTCCACAGTCACCGCAGGGTTAAAAGGGGAGAAATTATAGTTATGTCAATTATTTTAATTTTGCTACTGAATGTGTTATTCATCCATGTTACTTTTTAGAATTATGTATACATTTGCTTCTTCCTATTTTTAGTACCATTTTCTTATGAGTTTTAAATAATTGGTTACTCAAGTCAGAGAGAAAGACAGCAATTATGTGTGAGAATATTTATCCTACCTTATCTTTTGTGTACTTAAGATTCCTCAATTATTTTTACAACCGCTGAGGTTTCATACCACTTGATTATGATAGGAGGCACTACCAACTTTGAATTTTTAATTTGAGTGGAAATAATAATTGGAATTAACATTAAGTGAATATAATGCATTTTATTTATTCAAATTTTATTCTGGTTCATCCAGTTTTGATGTACATTCCTCTGTATATAATTCATTGACTTTAGAACAAAAAAGATTGTGTTATGCTGTGTCGAAAAACAATTATACATATTTATCAGTAAAGCTCTGCTAGAGTTTTTATAGAGATGTAGTTGATCCGGAAATGAAGGGCAAGATCTCTTATCATGATATAAGGACAATTCATATCTTCACAACTTGCTGAATCTTGAAGAATCATATTCCAGATTTTATGTTTTCCTACGTATTCAGATTCCATGAGCCTTCGGCATTTAGTCATGCCGGCCATATGACCATGGAGATGTCTTCGGACAGCACTGGCTCTTCGGCTTTGAAACAGAGATGAGCACGGCCCCCTAGAGTCGGGTATGACTAGCACATATATGCGGGGGGAACCTTTACCTTTACTTATGTATTCAGATTACAGGATATAAAAACACAATCAATCATATAAATAAACAATTATGAGTAATGTTAGATAAGACCAATGTTTTGAAATTATGTATTTCAAAATTATGAACAGAAATAGATGCTTTCCTAAGCAACACAAAAGGACAATCCTGTGCTTTTCTGATCCTATGAAACAAGTGTATATTCAGCCTCCTGGAAACGGTTACTAAGTTTTGTTTTGGGATAATATATGAGATTTCAACAAAATAAATACTGTGCATTTTTGGATCAGTACAACTGCAAAGGTAAAATATTCAGGGCAGAAAAACAAGTTCCTTTTATACTGAGTGATAAACTATATTAGTAAGTCAAGACACCTTCATTGCCTTTCTCTGTATCTGTATCCAGAACAAAAATCAAAGCATAAGTTAGCAAGCATACATTTTTTTTAACATTAAAAATTGTAATTGTCATGCTACATTTTCTACCATGATTCTGTAAATTATAGAAAATGAGAGTATGTGATGATAGCAGATGAAATTAATGAGTATGAATTCTTAAGTAATAACTTTATAAAGGCAATGGAGCATGTACATTAAAAACCTCTACTTTAGATACTACAGTATAGTTGTCAGGTTGACCTTGTTTTTTGTTTTTTAAAATATAACTTCTCAGAAAGATGATAGTTTCACAGATGTAGTATCAAACTGATTTGGGGATAGTAATTTTAGAGTTGTGTCCTCATAAAATTCTGTGTTATTGAAAGATAAATCAATTCTAGGGATGAACAAGGGCTGAAACAGAATAGAAATAGCAACTCTATCTCTTACACTAATAAAATCTATGCCACCTGCTACTATGATATTTCAACTGAGGTAATCAAGAACAAACCTGGAAAGTGCAAGTAGATGAATGCTTAATATTGTCTCCAGGAGGTAATTTGTGAAATCATTCCAGTGATGCCAATAAAATATTTTTTGGAAACTTCAATAAAATAGACCAGCCATGTCAGTGAGATTTGAGGGACTTCCATGCTATCATACAATCAAAATCTGATTTTACTCTAAGCATGATGATGTTATGTTTCTGATTTGGAGACTACTTTTGGAAGCCAATATGCTTCAAGGTAGCCTCTGTGCTGACAGTTTCCTGGCTTCTTTTCTTTTTCCTTTACTTTATTTTGATCCGGGAACATGGTATTTAGGAAGAGTAGCAGTTAGGGATAAACTGCAAGCTGCTTTAGTCTTAAATTCCCTAATGTACCTTTGAAAAAGTGATATACCTCCTCAGTGTCAATCTTCTCATTCCTTTCCCCAGCTGCTACCCACCTAGTGATTCAAAAGCTTGAGAATGCAAGTAGATAAATAGGTATCACTTTGGTGGGAAACTAACAGTATTCCATGTGCCTTTGGCATATAGTCATGGTGACTACATGACCACACAAAAAATGTCTTCAGACAATGCTGGCTCCTTCAAAGAAACAAAAATGAACACCATGTCCTAGAGTTGGACATGACTAGATAGGGAAACTTTTACCTTTATCTTTTTGTTGTAATGGATTAAAAAAAGGAAGGAAAATTCCCAGTTTATGATACTCAGTTATCAGTTAATAGGCTGAATTTGCTACAGGGGGATTTAACTAGTTCTTACTCCTGGGCCCAAGAGTGGAATACTAGAAATGTGGTTCACCCTGCTTATCAATTTATAATCAATTGTTTGATTATACTATTAACTAATAGTTCCTGTAATCTCAACAGATTCAAACAACATTAAGTACCTGAATTTCTCCTTTGGCTTAGCAGTTCCTTTTATGACAACATGGAGTAATAGCAAAGAAATTCAGTATAGATTTAATCACAAATACTAAAACAGCAAGCAAGCAATTTTGCATTAATATATTAAAATCATAAAACAAAAATATTTATGTGTTCCAGACTCAAGTGAGTTGACCAAACTGACCTTGTCTTACTCCTTTGCCAACATGATACCAATCTGTTTTGCCACATTCAGTCTAGATTGTCTCTTCCTTTGCATAGGTTTTGCACGAGGTCAGTGAATTGCTCTGGAATTCCTATTTATTCAATATGAAGCAGCAGTAATATATCTTGTTCCTTATTTTTTTCTGAAACCAGTTGAACACCTGACACTTTTCTTTCCATGTAGACTTCTATTTTTCAATGCATGATTCTAAGCATTTGTTTTTATGTGAAGTTAAGAATATTGTACAATAGTTTGCATACTTTCTTAAGAATTATTTCTTTGGTATTTATATGTTGCCTAGCCTCTTCCAATCACATGGGCACTATGTCGTTCTCCAGATATACTAGCATAGTTTGGTTTGAATCTAATTGATTCATCTTCTGTTGCTTGTCCTATTTCTTCAGATTCCATTCATCCACGTACCTTCCAACTTGGCAATGTCTAGCATTGCTATCTGGCAATCTGGTTATCTGGTAATGTTATTATCTAACTTCATATTTTAATACTAAAGATTCTTGTAAGTAGGGAATATCTTCTAAAGTATCATAGATGTTCACATCTCTACTGTATAGAATTTCAGTATACTCCTTCCATGTTTGATTGATTTTCTTTGAATCACTTATTGTCTGTTCACTGGTATCCTTTAGCATACTAATTTGAGATTTAAACCCCCTTCTATGCTCAGAGATAATTTATTGTAAAAATTTCCTTGCTTTTCTCTGTATGTTTCTATCTTCAGTTTTTAATCAGATTGTATTATAATATGGCTTCTTGTCTCTTCTAACAGGTTTCTAATATCATCTGTTTTGTAGTATTTCTTTCTTGGTTTGACTTTTCTTGGAAATTCCCGCTATCTCTTCTGACATCCTGTTGGATTTCTTTGTTTTCTTGGTTTTTTGCAGTCTCTTTTTAAATTATCTGTAACAAATTCTTTCATTTTATTCAAAATCAAAGTACTGGTTCCATATCAATGATTTTCAGAACTTCAAAAGGATTCATATTTTCTTTGAAAATGGTGGATATGTGCTCAGTATCATATAAGGGACTTGGCTTTGTTCTTCTGCTTTACCCTGATTTAGAATATGCACATGATCAGTTTTTTATCTGTTCCACAGTCAGCTCTTGGCCTCATCTTTGTGGTTATAACTAAGTTCTTCTACCATCTTGTACCAATCACAAAATATATTTATTTATGTGCATTATTTCCAATGATGGCCATATATATATTGTTTTGGTTGCTGGAAGATTTTTTTCTTGACAACCTGGAATTGAATGAAGAATTGACAGAAACCATTCTCCTGCTTCATTATGATGTTCTAGGTCATAAAATATAATTACATTTACCTCCTTCCTCTTCCAAATTTGTCATTCTAGTTACAACCATAAGCAGACATCTTGCTTGCAAGTTCTTAATTTCAAATCTGAAATTAAGAACTGACCATATAATTTGTCAACCTCTTTTTCTTCTACATCAATGATTAGAACATAGACTTGGATAGCTGTCCTACAAAAGAATTGCCCATGGCATCAATTGATACTATTATAATTGATTATATTGTATCCAGGTGTTGTCTTTGCTATGAAAGCAACACCATTAGGTCTTCCTCAGTAGTTCGCTAAGTGTCCTTTTTCTTGACCCCTCATCTATTGTAGCACTATATCATCAATCACTTCGTAATTTATTTATAAAATATAGGAACTATTTATAAATGCCTTCATGCATGCAATATGAAATGTTGTCTTTACTATTGTCCCAAAAGTGAGAAACTGTATCCTGCTTCTTCATACACTGTTGTGGTCCAATATTCTGTAAATGCCTGCTTGCTTTATCTGGACAGCTGGGATGATCTTTGTGATCTGGATGATATACTGACTTCATACATTCCTGGTGATTTTTGCTCATCCCTTTCACAAATACTCCCACTACCAGCCTAAGGAAATAACATAGTTGTCAGGTTTCCAAGTAATACAGCCATAGCAGACAAAACTCCAAGGCAAGTAGATTCCTCAAAGAATAGTTTTATTGGATATATATTGGCACAGATCTGGTGAAAACCGACTCCCATGGTTTTCACTTGATTAAAAGTGAAAGTTTCCCCCTTTCCTCAAACAATCAGTCACATGATTCAATCACAGTGCCGTCTGGTCACCTGATAACATCACTCCTCCCTTCTTGGACTTGGTCCTTCATTCCCAGGAGAAAGAATTTCATTTTGACTACAAAATCCCAGATATGTGTCTTCCCCCCCTCCCTATCCTTCAGTTCCAGTGTGGCAACACAAAAGTTCCAAAATGGCTTCAGTCAGGTCAGCTTCAGGGTTGACACTAGTAGGGCCTAGGAGAGTGTAGAGGGGATGCCAAAGTTTAGGTAAGTGATGCAATCTACCTGCCACAATCCCTCCTACTTCAGAATTATATCATATATTCATGAAGAATTTTCCATTGACAAATTTAATCTGAACTAGTTGTAATTGGCCATTGTTGTAGTTCCATTCTTCTGGGTTATGTTACATTACAATATTACATACATTTGTTTTCAAGGGATAATTTAAAAATGCACAACTTTTTTGTCAATAGGTACAAATCACAATGAGGCAGACAATAGGCTACAAAAATGTAGATGTTTCCTTTTTTTATTTTAGCCTTGTTCTTATAGAACAAAGCATTTTGAATGTTTTTCTGTATGGAGGACTTTGGAAGTGTAATTGTGGATAAAACTTTTCTTTTGATAAAATGAAAGTAGAGGCATATTTATGCATAAGTTTTGAGTACCCAAATAGGATTGCATTAATTCTATCACGTGCTTCCTTTTTCATATGTTACATTCCAAGAAGACATGTTCTGTAATTTCTGAATAACAATCTCCTTTTTAAAGGATGACCTTAAATTTCATTAGAATATATCATGTCAGTAGAAATTTCACCTTCTCTTCTCAGAGGTGGCAACTATGTTAGAGCCTAATATGCTTTCTTGATGACTAATAAATTGCCTGAAGGAAATACAAGACATCTTTAGCTACTAACATAGATTACGTGGTAACAGATATTAGCAACAGAACAACCTAATGCTAGAAACTGCTTTCTTTCTTGCTTCCTTTGTTGCTTGCTTGCTTTGTTTCCCAACAAGCAGAAATATAATATTAATAAATGTTATTCTAGGATGGGTGAAGATACAGAAACATATGTCAATGCTATCTTTAATTAGAGGTCTAGAAGTCATTCACACATAACTTTTTACATCATGTGAGTGTGTATGTGAGATATTTAGGAAAGATATTTTTAACTCTAAACAGGAACAGTCTGATAAAATAAGGCTATGCATGTTTATGACATAATTCAGAACTTAATTCAGAACTTGCACTGAAATAAGCAAGCACTTATATGCTATTCATTAAAGCATCTGGTTTTTCTTCAGGCTTCCATATAAATATTACCCTGAGTTTAATGAGCCAGCTTTATAAGACAGACATATATAGCAAAAGCAGTGAGGTCACTTCGCAATAGGCACTTTCTTAGGCCGAATCCTGAGTTTTAGTGAGCCTGAAACAAGCAGGAAACTCCCCAATTCCAACTTCCTGGATCTAGCATCATTGAACATTTGCTCCAAAATAAGGTCAACCAGAAGGGTCAAAATCTACATGTCACTCAGATCAAAGTTGTGTACCTTTGTAAATGTGTACACAACTTTGATCTGAGTGAAATGTAATGTACATTTTTGTGTGCTGGTGGAAAATTATAGAGATTTTCATACTAACCTTGTGATAAAGAGAAAGGAAAACTATTTGCTTCATGACAGATTGTCATTCAGTGTTAGAGTACCATTTTGTTCTGTTTTGTTATACTGGAAGAAAAGTTCTTGGCGGAATTCCTTAGTTTCACTCTCCAAAAGTTTGAAGCTAAATATAATTCTGTTGTTATAGATAAAGTAGGCTTTAAATGAATAGGAACTATTATCATCAAGTTCTGAGGTTTTAACAAAATTAAATTGACTTGCCAGTATGAACAAGAAAAGCCACAAGCAAGCAAAAAAAGTAAAAAGGTCATCTTAAATTATAATAGTAGATCACTTCACTGACCTTGGCTTTTAGCTGCCTGAACCTAATTAGCAATTGGATTGTAGCTGAAGGAAACGGCAAGATTTTCTCGACCATGCAAATTCCAAGCAGAGTTTTATAATTTGCCATTTGGTTTCAGAACAGATATATCTGTCTCAGAGGAAAGAAATGTAAATGTCCTTGAAGGGATATGTACATATTTAGCTATTTTCACAAGAGATCTCTTAAATAGAGACAGCTGATTTCCCATTACTTAATACAATGAAAAATCTATATGTAGTTAAAAAAGAATTTATGTATTAATTTACATTAAAATGTGATATATTCCTAAGTGGGTGGTAGAAGGAACAGAATTAACAGCATTTTAAAAGATTTCTTAATATCCCTACCCTAATTAAAATCAAGTGAGCTCTTCTTTTGTTGATTTTGGGAATGAGTTTTACGTTGTGCTTATACAACAGATAGATGATAGGTAGATAGCTAGATAGCTAGATAGACAGACAGACATTGTTGAAAGTCATGAAACATGAAAGATGGATAAAAAACTGAAGAGCTTAAGAGGTAGTGAGAACCTATTATATTTCCAGATCATGTAGCTAAAGACCAACTTTTCTTTGAAGAGAATTATATATTATCCTAGCTTCAAAAGGATTTTCTGTAGTTCGGAGAATTAGGGTAGGATTTTGAACTGTTCACACTTGTCCCTGGAAATAACTTTCTAATTGGATTGTATATTTAAATTTATTGGCTAACCAACTCTAGTGAATTCTAGGCAATGTACAAAATAAGGGGGAAAACCCCCCATATCAACAGCTAAAGACATTCCAGACTAAAATAATGGTTGTTGTTTTTTAAAAAAGATGTATTCCTCTCTTTTGTCAAACCCTCACATATATAACTTTAATATTCTTCAGCAGCAAAATTTAATATTGATTCTGATATGATATACTATATGGATATCACTTTGAAGGAAGAGAATAAAAATTGCTTAGATTTGATTTTTTTTTACCATACATTGATCAAGAATGCATGATATTACTCTCTACCAACATCCAGCCCTCCTTGTTCTGTTACACATTAAAAGTGGTGTTTTCTGACTTGTGCTGCTTCAGATCGGGCTGTCTAGTTACCTGTTTCTCATGTATCTTCATTCCAACTAACTACTGTGTACTTTGGTAGAAATGCCTACTCCCCTCCAGTCACTAATTGCTGCTCTCTGGGCCCAATTTGTTTTTCTTTCCCTTTTTACAAATTTATGATGAAACAGTGAACAAGGACCCATCTAATAAAAAAAAATGAAAATGGCAAAGGGTCTACTTAGCAGTTCGAATCCCACCAGGCTCAAGGTTGACTCAGCCTTCCATCCTTACGAGGTAGGTAAAATGAGAACCCAG